>OZ023248.1:22075248-22329316 GCA_964006365.1 Trididemnum miniatum | reverse complement strand
AGAAAAACGGCTATCCGACTGGATTTCTTAATCAGCAATTCGAATTTTTTTCAACAAAATGCATGAAAAAGTAAAAACTCCAAAAGTCGGAGAAAAGCCAGACTCTGAAAGCAAACAAGACCCATATTCTCGATTTTAAAACTACCGTATATCGGAGACATGTCTCATCAAATTGAAAAAGAAATTCGGCAATATCTATTCAAAAAACTTTCCCAAAAATCAAAATTTGTTATGGTACACGAAACAACAACTATTGGCCAAAAATTCAGGTACAAGGACCGTCAAACACTGCTACACAGCTCAGGAGTAGTGTATAAACTCAATTGCTCATGCGGACAATCATACATTGGACAAACCAAAAGAAATTTGAAGATTAGAATCAATGACCATATGCCAAAAACTCAACTAAGAATGAAACTGATGTGTCCCAACACTTGAAAAATAACCCAGACCATACGATGAACTTTCATTCCCCCGAATACTAGCTCACAGCAATAACATCCGAAAACTCCGCATCAAGAAACTCTACTCATCCAAAATCTTCAACCACAATTAAATATTGATGACTCTTCCAACCCCATCTACCTATTTAACATTTAGCTCACTTCGCACAATATTCGTGTAGGCCTAAATCGCAATTAGTAACGTGTTTAATTTCCATTTATATTCAACGTCTTTTTTTAGTTATGATTTAATTAATCCTACAGTGTTTGTACTTAATAATCCTACTACTAATCTAGTCACTCCAGTTGCACGTAATTGTTTAATTTGCCCTTTAGTTATATTTTACGTAAATCCCAACTACTTTGTTTATGACGTAATAGTTATGCTGTATTTAAAATAATTTCTTTCTTGTGCTGGTTATTCTAGCCTAGTGCCTAGTAGTTTCACACTGATGATGGTATAAGTTTTTACCGAAACGTTTGTGAGTATGATTGCAAATATACTGGCTATAATCTTTCTATGGCATTGGTTTACTTGCCTGTCTATAACGCGCAAAAGGTTTTCATCAACGCATAAAACTGTTCAGTTCCAAAGACCTGTTCGCACTGTAGATAGGAGTAAATAATAATTTGGTTTGAAACGCTATATGTCTTGTTATTACCATATTGCTTCACGCTACAATAAAACCGAATTGTCTCTTTTGTTCTATATCTAAGACACCCCTTCACTCGAACTGCTGAAGATTTGACCTTAAATGAAAGCCTACCAAAGCAGATGCGCGGGCTCTCCAGTTTGCTTTTTCTTACCCAGTCATTCCAAACTGTTTTTCATAGTTGAAATTTAACAAAAAGCACTGCTGGACATAAGCCCAAGTTTTAAACGGTTTCTCTCAAATACTGCAATTTATATAATCTGATGGAAATTTTCATTTCATCATGCGCTTTTCTGGCTCATTATTTATATACAGCTCAGATGGCCGAGATGGTATAGAGCGTCTGTCTCTTGAGCTGTAGACTCGGGTTCGATTCCGAGTCGGGTCAAACCAATGACTTTAAAATTGGTATTCACAGCTTCCTGCTTGACGTTCAGAATTAAACGGACAGTGTGGAGAACAAGCCGGCAAGTTTACTTGTTGTGCCGTTGGGAAAGGCACTTAGCGGGATTCCCCCATCTTGGTGTGGTAGACAGATGGCTGGCAACTCCTAAGCGAGCTCGCATAGCGCATTGATCGCTTTCTCGTGATAGGAGGGATAAATATGCACCTAACTAACTAACTATATACAATATTTGGCTTACAATTGCTCCATCTTTTTAGGAATTCTGCGAAGAATGTGCATCGAAACACTAAATTCTGCAGACAGTTGATGCTATCTAATGCGTCCTGAATAGCACAAAAGGCTTGAATGAAAGCGAACGGAAAAAACAATTGAGACAAATGGTAAAATAAAAACTTCTCAGATGCATAATATGCGAAAACAGACGTTTTAGGGGGAAAACTTTGAACTGATAACTTGTCGAATTTATTCCAAAGAAGTGTGTTGCTGCTTGCCGATTGTATAACATTTGCACTAAACATTGTTTGCCCGTCTTTGTTTCCTGATTTCTATTCTAACGTATGGGTGTCATGTTTTTTTAGCCAATTTTGTTTGGTTAGTTTTTATGCAACATCATGACTGTGGCTGGTTGCTTATTGACATAATTTTGCTTCAGCGAAATATCTGACTGACATAACGTAAATATAATTAGGCATAGTCGAAACCTTCGTGACACAAGCTCTTGGTTATGGTTGAGAGCTACTGTAATTGCCTTTTAACATCTTGTTAAACTTGATTGCTGCTAACCTTGTTTTTGTGAGCGCACAATAGTTTGCACTTAAAGTGCACAGTAAATTGTTGATAATAACTGAAATTAATTAATTTTATGTATCATAATACTTCATTATTTTGTATCTTTGCAAAAGCATTATTTTGTATTGTCTCTGCGTATGCACTTCATTTTTTATTCTTTGAGTAGCATACTGTAACTGCTCCGTATCTATGATTGTTTATTTTTTTACATACATTTGTGAGTTAAAAATGCTTGGGTTTGCATATGGTTGTGGCAGATTTCTATTTGTGCTTGCAGGAATTGGTTACTTGCAATTCTCATTTAAATTGAGGTCATAATCGCATAATATTTACATCGTTTGGATCAGTTTTATTTATAATCGCTTCATATGTGAACCTAAACATGTTCAAATAATCAATGCTGTTATTTGTTGAACATTTAATTTGTACCTATTTCTTTTGACAATATAAAGCATTATTGCAATATTTTGTTGTGCATTTCTTGTGAACCCTCCATTACTAAGTGATTATGACGACTGTTGTGATTACGAGTTAAGCAAAAACGCATTCACAAATATTAATCGGAAAACCCAAATCTGAAAATTGGGCTTTTTTCCTTAGCTAAAAGCTTTTGGGACAAAGCGCCCAAATTTTCAGCTTGGGTATTAATTACCCAATTTTCTTGATCTACAAGATTTAAGGTTAAACACCCAAATTAAAAATTTGGGTCGTTATTACCCAAGTTGACAAATTGGGTTTCTCAGCCTTCGAGCCCAAAATTTTCAATTAGGTTTAAAGACCCAAGTTTGTAGTTTGGGTCAAGTTACCCACTGTACTTGGGTTATGGATATTGGGTTAACAAACCCAACTTTGTAAATTGGGTCGTTATTACCCAAGTTGGCAAATTGGGTTTCTCAGCCTTCGAGCCCAAAATGATAACCCAAGTTTTTTGGGTCTACGTTACCCAATTTGATTTACAGTGTACACTGACTGGTCAAAACGTTACACTCAATTTGGTAAAAAAATATCTAACCACAGGAAAGCCTGTAATCTCGATGTGTCACAGTTCAAACAGCAGGTGTCAAATTAAGAGCGGAAACACGAAAACAGTGCGAAAAACAAGCGGAAACTATTTGATTTTAGGCAATGAGGTCTTAGCATTGTTGATTTTAGCATCCAAGTTCGAAACCCATATACTTTCAAAATAGTCTAATTTATCGACTGGAGGTTCTTGTAAAAAAATGACTTCGTTGCATTCGTAAATTTTGGTATTGAAATCAATAAAATTATTATGTTTGGATTTGAAATGTATGAGTAGCGCTGCTTTATCCCAATTCTCCAAACAATGGATCTCCAAGAAGTACGGTGGCCAGACCAACGTACGCTAAAACGATTTTTGGTCTGACCAACATAAACCGAGAGTTGTGCCGAGTTTTATGTTGGTCAGACCAAAAATCGTTTTAGCGTACGTTGGTCTGGCCACCGTACTTCTTGGAGATCCATTGTTTGGAGAATCGGGATAAAGCAGCGCTACTCATACATTTCAAATCCAAACATAATAATTTTATTGATTTCAATACCAAAATTTACGAATGCTACGAAGTCATTTTTTTACAAGAACCTCCAGTCGATAAGTTAGACTATTTTGAAAGTATATGGGTTTCGAACTTGGATGCTAAAATCAACAATGCTAAGACCTCATTGCCTAAAATCAAATAGTTTCCGCTTGTTTTTCGCACTGTTTTCGTGTTTCCGCTCTTAATTTGACACCTGCTGTTTGAACTGTGACACATCGAGATTACAGGCTTTACTGTGGTTAGATATTTTTTTACCAAATTGAGTGTAACGTTTTGACCAGTCAGTGTATTCAGTTTTGAGTATAACATATTGTTCTAGTATACTTAGTTATTGAGATATATATATATATTTTTTTTTAGATGACTGACGATGACCTTTGAGGTCGAAATCGGTTTTATCTTTTACTAGCTTTTAATATACTTTTCACCAAATTTTATCTGAGGCTGGTTTTTCAGTTTTACTTGATATAGATTTATTCATGATACGAATGCTGAAAAACCGCTTCTATTTTATCATCACTTTTTTACTGTGGAGTTCTAAGTTGAGGGTGATTCAGGAAACCAACCAAAGTATTGTCTTTAAACAAAGAGCTAGAAATTTTAAAGATTAAAGATATTTATCAACTTGAAATGGCCAAATTTATGTTTCTCTACACAAGCCAAAAGCTTCCCACTGTATTTAATTCTTACTTCACTTCTGTTAATACAGTACATACACATAATACTAGAAATGCAAGTCGAAACAATTTTTACATCAATTCAATACATTCCAACACTGCAAAAAAAGCTTTGCCATTCAGTGGATCGCAAGTATGGAATCAAATCCCCATAGCATGGAAAAAATTTTCCTACTTTAAATTTAAAAAATATGTCAAACACCACCTTATATTAAGTTATGAATAGGGTTTAGCACCTATGATACCTTCTTACAACTTCAGATATCTTGTTACTGATAACTGACATAGAAAAGCTATACTTCTGGTAAATTTAATCAATCACACTCCATTTCATTGCCATTGATACTTAATTATGGATTCATATTTTTATGGGTTATAAGGTTGATTTCATGCATGAGTATCTTACAGGTTAGACTATGTAAATATTGTATAGATTGCTTTGTTGTTGTAGCTTTTTATTGATTCACTTTTTTCGTAGTTTGCGCATTTTCTTTTCTTCTTTGGTTCGTTTTGCTGGGCAGAAAAAATTCGTGGAAGGTATGTCTATGGTTTCTTTGCTAGGTCATGTGGCAAAGACACTATAGATATAAAATATGAAGAAGCAAGGGTGGCTATGACTCGATGAGCAATTTGCTCTTTTATGGTCTCCCAATGTGCCAATTGTGAAAGACTTGAAATTTTTAGTATTTTGTTTACAATTGCAATACCGCTACTGTCTTACTTTGGCGTGTAAATAAACAAGAATGATGAATTTAGACGCAGAAATCCGCAAAAAATTATTAACTCATTTATCACAGCATTTCCCAAAGTAACATCTCCTCCTCTTTAAACAACATTTCCCAAACGAACAACTATATTTCTTCCTGTTCCAACAGCATTCCAGAAAGGAGCAACTACATCTCCTTTTTATTCCCCAAAGGAACAACTATATCTCCTCCTCTTCTAACAGCATTCCCCAAAGGAACAACCACATCTCCTCCTCTTTATTCCCCAAAGGAACATCTACTTCTCCTCCTCCTCTTCTAGTGTCATTCCCACCACTTTATTTACAAACACACGATAGATGGTGTTATTAATTATGTAGCAAATGATGTTTTCTAGACAATAGACAAAGTGTGTGAGTGCTTTCGGAAAATGCAACTAAAACCACCTCAATTGAAAATTAGAAGCGAAGCATGATCTCAGTCCACATGAGTATTAAAAGTTGAAAGCGAAAAGTAAGATATTTTAGGATGATCTGAAGAAAGGAACATTGCAATTGCTCCGATGAAAAAGTAATTTTAAAAAAATTAAAATTTTTTTGAACTGCAAAGGTTTTATACAAACCAAAGGATGCTTACAGGATAAAATAATAACGCAAAGCTTCACAGCATCCTTTCTTCACGTTGCGAAATTTCGGATCATTGGAAACATTACGAATAATCGTAAAGCTTAATTTCGGAACACAGTTTATGAAATTTTTAAATACTGTACTTTAATTACAAGAGTAAGAGCCAATAATTTGTGAAGCATATTTTATAATAATATTTTATTTGATTAAGATTGACAATGGTTTTAATATAAATCGAAACATCTCAAAAATATTCAAATGTTTCACATATTATTGGCCCTTATTTTTGTGATTAAAGTAAAATTTAATTGTGGTCTCATCAGAGCAGCATAGCAACCTTCCACCTTCCCAAAAAAATTTAACCTTCAAAAGAACTAGAAACCCCCAACTCAAGCCTCTACTCGTTCTTCTCAAGGTAAAATTTTAAGAAAATAGTGCAGGCATGGATTATGATGTCACAGATTCCCTTTAAATAATCGAAAAGACAAGAAATGATCGGTTGGTTTAAACATTCTTATCCCGGTAAGTTTCAAAAATGGAAAAAGCCAAAACTTCATCGAAATTTATGGTTACAGGATCCAGCAAGATGATACAATGAAGGAGGTGTAATTCAATTGAAATTCTTCTATCCTGCACGTCTTTGATAGGCACTTGCAAAGCCAGCCAACAACAAAGCCCAATGTGTCAGGGTTAGAATAATCAAATCAAACAGCTTTATTTTATGCAAACTCAAAAAAAGGAGTGTACTCACCAACAAAAAATAATATGAAATATGAAATATACAAAGACAACAACTATAAAAACAAAACTTTGGCTGTAAATGACACATTACACAAAGGAAAACAAATTTGGAAAATTGAATTAATTTATGAGCATGCTTATATTAGTTAGTAAATAAGCAAAGGAAAGTCGCGAAGGAACCGGTTAGGTCTTCTAGTCAAGCGACCACGTTTTAGTTTCAATGTGAATAAAGTACCATGCAATATTCGGTAAAAGAAAAATTTAATTTGTGAAATAAAAATAATGCAGCATAAACAATATAAAAATAATTTGAACGCCACACAAGATATGAAGAGTGACGTTATGTTACGAAATAATGAGTGAAAGAAAGTTTCTTCAATTTGTTGGTGCTATCTAATTGAAAGGTTTTCTGTACTTCTTATTGCCAGTTCTAAGGTAGGCCAACCACAAACAGGTGTTTTTTCTTTTTGGTCCTACTTATTTCTATTTTATCTACATCCACCTGATGAGCCTCAATTAAAGCGAAACCGGTCGTGGATTGATAATTCAATTCATGTTACCACCATTTTTGTAATAATTTTTATCTTTTTTAATTTTTACGTTATTTGGCATTTTTTTCAGATTTTGTTTTTCCCGCTTGTTTGTTTCCCTTTATTCTCTAAGGTTACGTTTGATTAGAAGATTCTCCTAAAATCTCTAGTGTCATAAACTAGCATCCAATTGTTTATGAATAATAATGATAATAATAATGATAATGACAATACCGCTAGTAATAAAGTAATTACCGAAAGCGTGGAAATTTAAAATATTGACGAAAAAAATGTATAACGGCATATTTTTATGTTATGAATCAAGGTAATACCAAAGGACACACAAGAGCTACATCACCATTTAAAAGACAGTAGTACTGAAGATAATTTTAATTTATCTACAGTAACAATGAAATAACATTCATAAACTTAAGTTTAGCAGTAGTTCTTTGTATTGTACCAGGAATTCTTCGTAGCCAAGTCTTCTAAAATTGCTTGGAAGAAATATCGTTTCAAAGTTTAGCACCCTTAAATTTAATAGTGCGTAACAGTAATGAGGTGGGAAATCAAGGGATAAAGTATTGGTTACTTTTTGCGGCATTTCTTGTATTGCAAAAGTGGATGGAAGAGACTATGGAGTAAAACAGTTATTGAAGGAGGAAGGAAGATATTTTAAATAATATTTGTGCCTATATTTTGCAAATGAAATAAGTTTGTTTAAAATTAAGATGTTAGGCTGTACGTATAGAGGAGAGGCATGTTCATGCCAGACAGCTCCTGCAAATATGCGGATAGCCTTCGATTGAATACTTTGCAGTTTCAGAAGGTTTGACTTGGGCGCGGCGCTCCAAATAATGAACCCGAAATTGAAGTGGGAGTGCATGAAAGCGTAGTATAACTTTTTCTGTATACCTTTAGGTAAGAAAGATTTAGTTTTGTTAAGAATACTTAAACAACGAAATGATTTGGATTTCAGCGAGGCGATGTGTTGTTTAAACTGTAATTTATCGTTTAAAGTAATGCCTAGATACTTATCCGCATTAACTACCTTAATAGGAGAATAAATATATTAATTGGAGAATAAATCCGCATTAACTACCTTAATTGAAAAATAACAGCTCAGATGGCCGAGTGGTATAGAGCGTCTGTCTCTTGAGCTGCAGACTTGGGTTTGATTCCGAGTCGGGTCAAACCAATGACTTTAAAATTACTATTCACAGCTTCCCTGCTTGACGCTCAGCATTAAAGAGACAGTGTGGAGAACAAGCCGGCAAGTTTACTTGTTGTGCCCATGGGAAAGGCACTTAGCGGGATTCCCCCATCTTGGTGTGGTAGACAGATGGCCGGCAACTCCTAAGCGAGCTCGTATAGCGCTCTGATCGCTTTCTCGTGATAGGAGGATAAATATGCAACTAAAAAAAAAAAAAATGTTGAGAATGAGAGATGCGGTTTTTGTATTAGGAGGTATATTATCGGGGCATATGACTTTGCAATGTTAACAGTAAGTTTATTGGCATTGATCAAATAAATGATTCAGCCATTTTAAGATTTAATGTTTGTTCGAGCACAGCGGGGAAAGGAGCATGAGCAGTGATGCACGTATCATCAGCAAAAAGCCTGGGAGTGGTGTTAATTGAGTTAGTTAGATCATTAATGGACAAGAGAAACAACAATGGCCTTGAAACTGAGCCCTGTGGAACACCATATTTAATTGGTAGGGTAAATGAGTGAGTACCATGCATACAAACTTAATGTTGCCTGTTCGAAAAATATGATAAAAATAAATTGTAAGTTTTACCACGGACGCGATCCAGTTTCTGTTGTAAGATTTTATGGAAGACAGAATCAAATGCTTTTTTTAAGTCAAGCATAATAAGGCCAGTATGATGACTATCATTAATATTAATATTATCATAGCATAAAGAAACTATGTCAAGAACTGCGTGCTCAGGGTAAAACTGAGAACGGAAATTATATTGCGTGGTAGATAAGATGTTGTGTTTATCGATAAAAGATTCAACTGGGTTGTACAACAGTTTTTCAAAAACTTCTGCTATTACAGGAAGGAGAGAGATAGGAGGATAATTATTTAATTGTCTGCTGTTTTGAAAATAGAAGTAACTTTGGACGTCTTTAGTGAATCCGGAAAAAAATCCACATTCAACACAAAAATTGAAGATTGTAAGAGGGTAAATAAGAATATTAGATTCTAGTTTCAGGAAAAAGGAAGAAATGTTATCAGGTCCACTGGAAGAACTGTTTAGTAGCGTTGTTATAGTTCTTAATATTTCTTGGGATGGGAAGGCGTTGAAGCCACCCTGTTACGTAGGAAGTGTAACGGTTTTACGGCATTCAGAGCCTTACTAACTTGGCTAGCAAGAGATTGCGCAATATTACAAAAAAAATTGTTGAAACTGTGAGCAACATCAGCGGGATGATCAAATGAAACACCATTTATTTTGAGAACTTTGGGAGCAGAGTTTTCAGTAGATCGCTTTGAAGGAAGCACATTATTCAAGTTTGCCGCAGCATACGTGGATTGTCAGCAGAGGAACGAAATTTATTTTCATAATATTCTTAGAAATAGCTTTTACTTTGGTGAGTTTTTTGTGTGGTTTTTGTAAAATATTTTTTGAGCTATGGTACTTTGAATGAAATACGACTTGTGCATTTTTTGTTTTATTTAAACGGAAGTTAAAGTTCCTCGAGTTAACCATTGTTTACTTAATATTCTTTGTTGTTTTCTAGAGGCTAGTTTTAGAAAAGCATGAAAATCAATGGTAGAAGTTATCAATTTAAGAAACTGATCAAAAACTTGATTAAAGTAAATTTAGTCCCTTCAGCTGTGCAACAAACTCTTAACAACAATCACTCTTCCACCCTCAACTATTGCTTTAATCTAAAACGGTTTCTTCAGATGAAAAACTGCGTGATAATGATTAATCCACCTGACCACTATTCTACCAGACTAACACGTGTTGTTATAGGTTTTCGAGCTTGTTAGCTCTCATCAGTAGGCTATACCATAATAATAACCAACACGACGCTAGTCATGAATGGTTAACCTAGCAATGACACAACTATTTATCGGACTCCGTAAGCTGATGTTCATTATGAAGTCATAAGAGTTGAATTATGCCAAGAGACTTGGACAACTAGAAAAATTTCGGCTTTTCCAAATTAGATTAGAATTAGAATTAGAGCTACACAGTTTTTCCAAATTAGATTAGAACTAGAATTAGTGAATTCGCAAAAACTTGGAAATGAAATTAACTTCCGAATTAAAATTAGAACGAATAAGAAATAGGCATACAGTAAACCCTTGTTTATCGCGGTTAATGCGGTCCAGACACCACTGCGATAAGTGAAAAACCGCGAAGTGGCGGTACTACACGAAAGAATTCTAGCCGCCTTTGGGCTGATAAAGGTATATAGTACATGAACGCTTAGTTTTTGACACCTATTCGTGCACATCAGTATTGATGAACGCTGCTTACGCCTACTCTTTCAAAAACTGAAGGATAAGAACACGGAAAACTAGAAATATTTTCTGTTTTTTTAACGCCACCCAATACTGTACATTATTTATAGTAATTGAGTAGGTACAGTAATGAGGCCTTCACGTTTGTTCGAGAAGAGCCTCATCATCAGATATCTGTGCAGACAATCAGTGATGTGATATGCACTATGCAGCGATTGTCTCTACGGCTAAAAAGTAAAAGGACAGTAATTTTTCTAACTTTAGGTTATAAGTGATGTAGTTTAGTGCTGATATAGCAGCCTAGTATAGCATGTAAAACAACATACAAGTACTATCAGGCCTACTATTGTTTATTCCAACTTGTGGTGCTGAAACAATTTTCGAACAAAAGTTTTTATTCTAGCACTATCGTTACTACAGCAATCTTGAACAGTTTCTTGTCATGATGCAATGATAATGAAGATTGTTGCTAATGCACGCCGCTAGGCTATGCAAAACATTTAGTTCTAAAACTAACTTCCAGAAACACTGTGTGTGTATCGAAAAGGCGTAGGCCTAGTAATTTTCCATGCATAGACGCTTTGCCAGCCTATTCTACACTATCATTCTAGATTCTATATCCTAACTTACTACACTACAAGTTACTACAGTATAAAATAGTTATTATGTCACTATGGCTACTATTCGTCACAATTACTATAACTAAGCAATGCGATGGCGGCTTGGCACTGGTTTTCCTTGCACAAGGGATATTCTTGCATAACTTGTTGAAAAACGCCGTTGGACAAACTAGCATTTTCGGCAAAACCGGAAATTAGATTAGAATTAGAATTAGAGCATAGAAACATTTCGCAAATTAGATTAGAATTAGATTAGCGGCATTTCGCTCTAATTAGTGTAATTAGAAAACTAGAATTATCTACTATAACCAAAGTCTCGTCAGCCTTGCTACGCACAGCCATTTATCTAGTACATTTATCCATTTATCTACCCACAGAATTATCTAGTTGTCCAAGTCTGAATTGCCAACATAGATAGTCAACCAACGGTGACTTGATCTTGACTTCAAATCAGGTTGTCCGATGCTTCGTGGTTCCAAATTGAGCTACTTGTAGTAGGCACTTTAATACTACAGCGCGATGAAATGCAGCCAAACCATACGATGTAATCAACCAACCCTTCCCCACGTGAAAATGGAAGGGATAGGTTGTCGTCCTCCAATTCTTCAAAAACCACAAATAAAGCATCTCAGAATCTTTCAAAAGTTCGCGGTACACCACGCAAACGCTATGGCAACTCACCGTTAGGATTCAACCTTTTCATTGATCATCGCTTGAGCCTCAGTGTTGTGCATTGGAAGAGCCCAGGCCTGTATCTAGACGGGAGCCAGGAGGGCCAGGCCCCCCCCCTCTGTCAAAATTCTGGCCCCCCTGTCACATATAGGCTACTTTGCTTGCTTCTTTATTTAATTACCTACAAATGATACACAGCTAAAAATGTGCACGGGCAACCCATATGCCCTCAATACACAGTAGTGGGTCTGTTAAGTAAAAGCGTTTCGTGTCATAAAGGTCCACTCTCGCACAACCGGGAAGAGCGAGACTGAGTAATTAAATAATCAGAGCAGCTTTATGACGATCGGGTTATACTTGGGTAGACCCGCAGTAGTTAGTATAGACTACTGTAGTTGCAACAGAGCCGGATATAGTTAGCACATAAAAAGAGAAATTAAAGCGAGTGTGGAGTTGGCGGGCCTTAACTTTATCGACGTTCGCATTCCTCACCCACTCGGTGGCCTACAAAGTAAATGAACGGAGACTTCCTATGACTCTGTTGGTTGCGGCCATATTTACTTTAAAGACGCACTGTAACTTATTTGCATTACAGTAGCATAGAATAAAAAATGTAGCGTTTGAGGCCTAAAATACTTTACTGTCAACCACATGAAACAAAAAGCTTGGTTTGATCACAAGCAGTACTTGTCAAATCAAAGCTTCGTATTTGTATTTTGTAACATAGCAAAAAAATTGTTTCGCAATTTGTCTACTACACTGTTAAAAAATTTTACTACCCATAGAGCAGGCAGCAAAATAACTCCGGAAGCAGTTAGTAATTTACATAACTCATTAAGTAATCCAAATTATGGCTTGCAAGCAGTAAGTGGGAATACAGTCGCAAAAGTAAAATTACTTATTTTGTAAGTACCGCATTTACATTCAATGTATCGTAAAATTACTGCCATAAAAAGTAAAATTAGCAATCTTGTTAGTAACGCATTTACGGTCAATGTGCTGTAAAATTACAACCTGCACTGTTTTAGTTTTCCTGCACTTTGTAGTATATTGTTTACTAACAGTTAGTAAACTTATTAACAGCATCATCCAGTAATAATACATCGCTTGCTCGTAATGCCATTACGAACTAGAGTAGGCAGCAATTTAACTCTTAGGGCAGTAACAATAATAAATGGCGTATTGTAGTATTATTACTATCTACAATCAGTAATAATTCTGAAAGACCCTTCTGAGTTGATTTGCCACCTGAATCTACAGAACCGCGATGATACCGATTTGCTCATGGCGACACTATAGCTTGAAAAGCTGCAAGAAAACTTTACAATTTAACCGTTCAATACAGTCAAGCGCACACTGAAAGCTTTATTGCTGTTAAATTTAGATGGCTATTAACATCACAAACAAAAAAGACAACTGCAAACTACTCCAAAAACAGTTACAGGAAAGTTTAACTCATGCATGTACACTTTGCACTGTTGTATTGACATAATTTATAATTACATGACGGGTCAAACAATTTTAACATGTTTGACGTTTTAAACAGCTAGACATCTAACTATATTCAACACTATTTATTTGAAATCACCAGTTAACATATTTATTTGAAAACGAAATTGCCGTAAACATGTGAAGCTCACCGGCATGGTTTTGAAAATAACAATAAGCGAACAAATGCAACAGCGCATTCGCGGCAGCAATGCCGAATCATGTCCTTACAAGCGTTTCAATATTAACTCTTCAACACAGTAAAACCAAAGAGTTTAATCAATCAAGAACATTGGGGGTTTCAACGAAAAAACAAACAACAAACGAAAGCACAACGATCTTACATTAAGATGATGTTTCAGTAAAAAATATGGAGGTCAAATCAGCATGGGTATTTACTATTGGGTGATTTTTGCATCATTTTGTGATGTACCACATCATTAATGAACGACACCATATACAGTCAATATGCAAAAAAGCAGCGATTGTTTACTCTTACATATTAATATGCATACGCCTATATGTACCCGAGTAGTTATTGAAAACGCTTTACTTTTTCACCATTTTTGAATTTCAAAGCGCCTGGGGTTGTAGCGATAGTATTCTGGCTAAAAATTTGCCACTTAAAATTCTATTTAATTATGACGTCAAATTAACCTTCACTCTTCGTCAGCAGAGTTTAAAAGACTATCTGCAAAATTACGCCAATCGATTGCCGATAAATATTTTCAATCCACGTTTTAATACGTTACTAGCATTAACTCGATCAGAAATCGAGTACCAGTAATTACCGATTTCGGTACTGTGATGTCATCATAACGACTTTGCACAGATTATCCACACCCTAACCTAATACAATGCACTCCATATTTTAATAGTATAGATTATCTGGCGTATTAGTTCCACATTTATCGGAAAAAAGATTTACACTTTTCTTTTTATAAAAGTTAAGCTTCTTATAAACCACAACACACACACAAAAGTACATTATGCTATCAAAAGCTTAAAATAGACACTTGCTAGATGACATCATACGGCGAAATTTCGTTAAGAACATTATTTACCAACTTGTTCAGCATAATTATATTTTTCTATGCACAGCACATAAAAATAATACACCATGTAATATAAATTGAAAAAAGATTTAGATGATGCACACCGCAGGAAATAGATGCGTTGTTCGATGTCCATAGTCCCCCATGCGACGTCAGAGTACAAAAACACATTTTGTTTGGAGTATTCAGTATATTATAGAAATCATTTCTAAATGCAAAGCAAAAAATACAAATGCAAGAGTTTTTGTTACTAAACAATCTGCATAAAATACTACTTCACAAATCATGGACTGTCATAATAGTATTATATATACTGTACAGTAAAACCATTTTTGACTTCTGATAAAATTGAGCACTTTTCGACTATGCTTATTTTGAAAAATGTTCAATTTTTAACGAATATAGTTGAGTATCCCGTCTACGAACGTGAAAATAATACCCCAAAGAAACTAAACTGTCAAAAAGTAATGTGCATTGTAAGTTATGGATATTTTGCACCAGACGGGATACGTTTCGACTATTAAATAAAGTCTCTTCAGTGGTGCTTAAAACTTCAAATCCATGAAGTAAATCCATCAACATACAATGCATTCTACCTAGCACCTTAAAGGTTACTTTTATATCAAACTCAAGTTTTTGGTCCCAAACAACGATACCCAATGAAAGACTACAATCGCCTGGCTACATTCATCCCTTCTTTAGATGGATTGTTCCAAGGTTCCTTTGTGTAAGCGCCCTCTGACGATGGCTGGCTATGCAAGTGCCTGTCACGGTCCACAAGGATCTGAGGAATTTTTAGAGAAAGCATAGTGTAAGCGCCCTCTGACGTTGGCTGGCTTTGCAAGTGCCTGTTATGGTCCACATGCCTATCTGAATTCAGCAATTCGTTTAATGAAGATTGACTGTACTGCAACATTAGCATGACGTCACTATCCTTGATTGTTTACAGGGAATCTGTGACATCATTATCCAGCCTGTATTATTTTCTTGAAGGTTTTATTTCAAATTTTCTACCTTGAGCAGAACGAGTAGAGGCTTAGATTTGGAGCGTGTAGTTCTTTTGAAGGTTAGAATTTTTTTTTTTTTTTTTTTCAGGAAGGTGGGAGGTTGCTATGCTGCACTGATGAGACCATAATAAGGTCGAAACGCGTCTGCAGCTGCAAATGAGTGGGTTGCCATAGGGGCTTCTAGTGATGTGGGCTAGTTAGGCTACCGGGAACGTACTTGTGGATTAGTGGTTATAGGTTCTTTCATTGGGTATCGTTGTTTGGGACCAAAAACTTGAGTTTGATATAAAAGTAACCTTTAAGGTGCTAGGTAGAATGCATTGTATGTTGATGGATTTACTTCATGGATTTGAAGTTTTAAGCACCACTGAAGAGACTTTATTTAATAGTCGAAGTTATGGATAATTTGCCCATGTCAAGTAGCTATAATGACGTCACAGAACACATATCGTTTTTGTCATAACTACATTTCAGGTGGAGTTGACACAACTTCAAAAAAAAAATAGTTTACAAAGAGTAGCCTTGCTTTGAAAGAACTTCGTTTGAAAGCTTCAAAACTTTTGGGTGAACATCCCATTTCTTCCGCTTTTTCTGTTTTCTTTCCATGGTTCCAATTCCAGCAAAAAATCTAAAACATAGCAGAAGACTAAAGACTAGAAATAAAGTTATATTATATGAGGTAAATTCTAAGCAGCTTCGATTACAACAGAGTTAAGAATGCTAGTGTAACATGAACATCGCTTTCTAAGCACACCGCCGCTGCTATTCATCTCTCATTCAGCTATATCTTTCCAATTTCCAGGCTTGCATTTATTACCGAGTCAATAGAATGAGTTTAACCGCCTAAACAATCCCTAAAAAAACTCAGGAAACTGCTTGCATAGTAATAACGTTTTTCTAATTTAAAAATAGTACTTACAAATTACACAGAATAATGCATATTACGAACTGATTTTCAATTGTAAAAGAAAGCATAACATACAGGATTGACTTACCTTTGAATTAATTCCATTGTGGCGGGTACGCTTTCTGGATACATCATGTCAAAAACATAATACGAACAGAACATGTAAGCTAGTGAAACATAGAATGATGTCGTTTCCATAACTACCAATCCTTCTATTATCACCGCAAATTTCTTTGCTGACGCAGCTGTTTCTCCTGTAAAATGTTAAATTGTTTTGTGACGATAAAATAAATCATCAGCCTAAACACACAAACAGTTACGAAAAGCTCTGAAATTACAAGTTGTAGAGTCTTATCCCAAGGTCCCTAAACGGGGTTTATTTTAAGGACTGTTTCTACATTGTTTGCAAGACTTCTACGGAACAAGACAAGTGCAAGGCAAACCCATTGATTCGAAAAATAAGCGGCAAGTGATTGTCCCAAGACGGCAGTGCCTAGTTCCGCAAGTACATTCAAAAAGTCAACATTACAAAAATACCAATTCCGCCACTCAAAACAATCTGAGTTACTTTGTCAACAACATCTCTCTTTATGAAAACAGAACAAGGAAGCATGTCGAATTTGTAACCACATAAACGTAAACATACTCAGTTGTAAATCAAAACGTACGACAGAGCACAAACTTTGACCTTATGGGTCTATCAGGTACGTGCGAAAAATCTACGAACACCTTTAAAACAAGTTCAATTTTATATTTAACTTTAACAGTAGTACTTGCCCTTAAGGCAGTAAGAAATTGTCTATAAGTGTGTCAAATTTGGGCTTCTTCATTCATTGGGATTAACTGTATGGCTTGTTCCCCAGTATAAGCATTGGCTTTCTTTGAACAGTTACCTCCAAATATTGTCTCTTACTACTACTGTCAAAATTGAATATGAAATTGAACCTGTTTTAAAGGTGCCCGTTGTTATTTCGTACGTACCTGATAGACCCATAAGGTCGAAATTTTGCGCACTGTCGCACGTTTTGATTAACAACTGAGTATCTTTACGTTTCTGTGATTACAAATACGACATGCTTCTTTGTTCTGTTTTCATCTGGCTTTTGCCCGCCCCGTGTCAGACGGATGAGTTGACACTGCGCATTTATGCGTCCCCTCACTGATCTCTGTTTATATAATTATGCAATCAAACTAAACTCACCACAACAGATTATTAATGGATGCGATGGTAAATTGCCCTCTTCCACAATCTGCGAAACGGTCAAATCCTGTAAGCAATAAGTAAGGAACTTTATTTTTAGTCTTTTATTTTCTGCTATATTTCAGATTTTTTTGCTGGAAAAAGAGTGCATGACAGGCTTCCCAGCGTTTTCTTAATATAAAATTCCCTAACTTTTCCCTGAGAAATTCAGGCAATCTTCATAAGTTTCTAGGTTTCATACAGTGATCTCAAAAACAAAAAGGGTCTTTACCCTTGATTACCTCAACTGTGCAGCCCTCGTCTGTAAGATTTCTTCAAAAATTCTGTAAATTTTAAAGATTCCCTGAGTTTTCCCCAAATCAAATCTTCGTTATACTCGCGGTACTACGCCGAAGCGTGTAACGAGTGGCGGGGCTCATCTCCGCAGCTTAGCGCCAGGGCTACACAGCTCAGAAGAAACATCGCAGCCGTGGGGAGCCGTTGGCGACACTGTGCCATTTTGACCGGCCCGGGAATCGAACTCCAGACCTTCCGCACAGTTAGCCTCTGCGCTTAACCTTCAAATTTAATTATTTTCTGAGATTTCCCCGACATTTTACTTTTCCAACGAAACCCCTGATTTTTCCGTCTGTTAAAGTAAAAATCCTTTTTTCCTGTTTTCCCAGAGTGGCTGGAAAAACCCTGGCGTGAACAAACATTGTGTAGGCCTAGGCCTTTCTCAGACGTTGACCCAATACAAATTTCAACAACGAAGGATTGAATGCTGTTAAAAACACAGAAATAAACAACAAACGTACACTTAACCCTCCTCCTTCCCCTCTTTTGCCGAGCGCCCGGCGGGGAAAATGATACAACTATTCGTATTGCCTTCAGCATGACTTATTATTGACTAAACTGAAAAACTCCAGTTTATCGGCTACTAAGTGGACGTTCTTAACCGAAGTAGCCTCATGTATCACCACTTTCCTGGTAATTGTAACTATTTTCAATAACAACTACAAATTTATTTGCACACTCGGAAAAAGCACTACCGGTATATTATATTCGACATTGATCAACTATTTCATAATCATAACACGCAGCAGCCCAATTACAAAAATCACAACTGATCTAAGATTTTTTGCTATTACCTCAAAGCATCTGTATATAGCAGACAAGTCCTCATTGAAATATGTTACCAGCAGCTGAATTACACCCAGCGATTTGGGTTTGTTTTCTTTTCTTTGTCTTGCCTCCTCTTCAATTTGGCCAATGACACGAGTTATAGCTGGTTTTGTTGATAGCTCCAATGTTCTGCAAAACGGTAGCTGATTGCACAATTACTGTTATATATTCTCTAGCGCTATAGCTGAACTGAGTTTTTTATAACAATAAAAAATTGTAGCGCGGTAAAACATCAAGACCACTAGACAAAAACATTTTAACACCCAAAATAAATTACAGGAAAATGAATATAACCAGCCCACAAATTACGCTACTTTATTGTCCAAGGCTTGTTTTCCCCAAGTACGGATGTGCCGGATAGTAACACTAAGCCAAAATTAATAATTTGATGGTTTTTGTCCACGCTATCGTTTTGCTCGACTAGCGAGCCATAAAACTATTGCATGAGATCATGTGACATTAAAGAGCTTATGCTTTCAACAAGTTTTTAAAAACTTAATTAAGGACTTGTTCAACCACTAAGTTTTATTGGCTCGTTTTTCACCACATTATGAAACGCCTGAAAAAGCTACACTTTCAATCAAACTCACTTAAAATTACTAATCAGCAACATTGATAAAAAACTTTGGGAGCAGAGGTGTCCAACCTTTTCTGGCAAGGGATCTACTTTTGCTAAAATTTGCAGAAATCGCAAGAGTGAGAGCTACTGAACATGGGAGTTAAGCAATTCGTCCACGCAAATGCGGCAAAGAGCAAAAATAGGCTAATCAGATGTCCCAAACTTCATCAAAAACTGTGTGACGAGCAAGAAAAAAAGATCTTTACACCCCTGATGCGCTACATGCAACGGAAATGTTGTTGTCCACCCTGGTGCTACAGATACCAAATTGCCCGGCGATAGACTGCCGAGCGTTCAAAGATCGACCATGGTTGGGCACCCCTGCTTTAAGAGTACTAAAACTGAACTTAAACTAAATTTAAGAGTACTAAAACTAAACAAAACTAAATTTTAACAGCTCAGATGGCCGAGTGGTATAGAGCGTCTGTCTCTTGAGCTGTAGACTCGGGTTTGATTCCGAGTCTGGTCAAACCAATGACTTTAAAATTGGTATTCACAGCTTCCCTGCTTGACGCTCAGCATTGAAGGGACAGTGTGGAGAACAAGCCGGCAAGTTTACTTGTTGTGCCGTTGGGAAAGGCACTTAGCGGGATTCCCCCATCTTGGTGTGGTAGACAGATGGCTGGCAACTCCTAAGCGAGCTCGTATAGCGCATTGATCGCTTTCTCGAGATAGGAGGATAAATATGCAACTAACTAACTAACTTCACATATCTTAGTTAGACCAAATGTAGCCTTGCTCAAAATAACCACCTGATGGGGAGCTCTAGTTGAGAGAGCAAGTGCCTCCGCAGTGATAGACACGTTTTATTCAGAGTCAAGCCAACTAATGACTTAAAAAGTTGGTATTCACAACTTACATGTCTGCTTTAAATTCAAATATATTAAGTTTTGAAGTACAAAGGAAAGAACAAGCTAGCAACTTGTTGCGTGGTAGTAAGAGGTACTAAACGAGATTCTCTACCGTTCTAAAATGGTAGACAGGCTTAAATTTGTAAGAGCTTGTTACAGCTCTTCTGGCACTTTCTAGCGATGGGAATATAAAATGCAAAATACAAGCAGTAGCCTATTATGACAGGTTTCATGCTCAGGCCAAAACAAGCTCCAAAAACTCAAAAACCTCGGCCAATCCTGGCATATCATTAAAATGGTCATATCGATACCATAGGCCTACCAGTACATATGCTTTACATTGTAGCAGCGGTAAGACATCAAACAGTATTTGCTAAAGTTAAGGAGGCCTATTACGAGTTGAGTCAATAAGCTAAAAAAATACCCACAAATTTGCATAATTACCAACTTACTTGAATATTTTATCAGACCCAACTGCCAACTTCTCTAAAAATTGTTCCTTGGCATTGTCACACATCATTAACAATTCGTAATGTTGAAACAACTGTTGTTCCTCAAAAAGAAATGGCCATTTGAATTTCATTTCACTAATCAAAGTGTTATTTTTGATGTCGCAGCGTTGACTTTTAAATGTCCTTTTCATCAAGTTCGATACTTTATTGTAGTCCCTTTCTTTCTGAGAGTAACAGGTTTTCAACTCTTCAACTATTGAACTGACGTTTGAAACTTCATCATCAATTTGGTTTTGAACATCCATGGTTAGATTTTTACTAGCTGCTTTAGTGGCACATTTAATGTTGCCGGATCGATACATCAACTGAGATGCTAACGACTGCAATCCAGTGCCAATCACTACATCTCCCACAACATCTTTGAAGGATGAAGGATACTTGTGCACTATTTTCTCTGCAATTCGTTCAAAGTTCCTTTTTTTGGGTGCTTTGTTCAGCTGATGCACGTCATCAACAATCACTCTTATCATCTGTAACCTGTCACGATGGGCTGGTCTCTTTTTTTGCTTACAATCTTCAACTAGTGATCTGGGAAACTTTTCCCATGGTATCTCGAACGAAACATCCCAATCATCATAGCCAAATCCACTCTCAGAACTAGATCTGCTTAAAGCAGGTTCAGTAGATGAACTACTATGTGCATTGGGTTGGCAGCTTTTGACATGAGTTAGAAGTTTTCTAGCTTGAATTGGCTTTAAAACCCCATTTAAATCACCCTCCTCTACGTGCTTCATGTCATCCCATTGCTCCACACCCAGTTCATTCAGTGTGTTAAGTACAA
Source organism: Trididemnum miniatum (assembly GCA_964006365.1). NCBI lineage: Eukaryota > Metazoa > Chordata > Ascidiacea > Aplousobranchia > Didemnidae > Trididemnum > Trididemnum miniatum. Next base: position 22,307,833 of record OZ023248.1, on the reverse strand, counting down.
GAATACTGTCGTTATCAGTTAGAATGGGCAAAACTTCTTTTAACTTTTTTGTATCTCACCACAAGCATTCATAACATCACAAAATTTTTGACCTATAAACTTAAGCATAAAATTCACTGCAAATGAACAGTCATATAGTTCGTAACACAAAGCACAAACATAAGAGTAAGTATAAAAGCAGTATGGCTTATAGTTCACACCACATAGGCTTAGCAAAGATATTAAAAACCATCTTCTAAGAACTAAGATCTTTGCAACATGATCTCATTATGTAGTATAGGCTAATATATATACACTGGTATACTGTACACAGACATGCATTTTACGTTTTAAGCATGACTCATTTTAATGTTTATAATGAGGCACCTACCGGCCTAAAAGATTATGTAATTTGTTTTTAACTCAACCCCCACCATAATCCTCGCCTTAATTCAATAAAATGTCTCCTAACTATGTTAGCAGTGAATTTACGATTTGTGAACTTACGTGTCACATGCAATTCCTCTATTTTCAAGTACCTACTGTATTTTACGGACCGTAAGGCGCACTTTAAATTCTTTTTTTTTTTTTCGCAAAAATTGATTGTGCACCTTGTAAGCTGATGCGCTTAATGTACGGATTAGCTAGTGCTTTATGCTCTATTGCCTACACTCAAAACCAGTGCCGGTACCCTTACCACTACTAAATGAGCTTTATACGGTAACTCGATACTCCTTGAAAACCATTGCGTCTTATAGCCGGGTGCACCTCATGTATGAAAATCACATGTATAATTGATCGCTTTCTCGTGATAGGAGGATAAATATGCAACTAACTAACTAACTAACTTGCCAAGTGAGTCTGCCAGTTCGAAAAATCCTATAATCTCGGAAAGCACGTTAGCGAGGAAAATTTTTTTACCGAGCATTTTGCGAGCTTGTAAGCCGCTTAACGAGCATCCTGTAATAACCCTCCAGACTACTTATTTGTTTCTACAAAAGGTTGCCGTGGATCTAGACACTTCCTAGAAACAACAATACTGGAATAGAAAACTACTATATTTATCTAGACATAGATTCGGGCATTTCTTCATCGTTCCAGTACCGTACCAGTTAGGCCTACAAAAACATATTTATGATTTGAAACGCAGCATCTAGTATCAACTATAATACGGTAGGTAGTGTCTAGATCCATGGACTGTGGACAGGTGGATCATATTAACCTTAAAATATCAGTGCATCAACCCCACACTAACCTTAAGTACGGTGCAGTTCTATAACCTTACAAGCCCAATCCCCCTCACCTCCAACCTTCTTATTATTACATTTTAAGTTACAGCTAATGACATCACACCAGCATGACACGTGACTTCTACGACCTGTTGAGCAAATCCATCCCATTTGACAGTATCTTTGATCACTTAATGCAAATGTCAGGATCCTTGCAATCTTTTATAGCCTACTATCAATATAATGAAATTCCACCACCTTTACAGTTCAAAATTTACATCGCCTTACAAACGTTCTCTACTTTGGTCTATTTGCAGATTCGAATTTCATTCACTTACTGGTAGCCTATGTACCACAACCAGGGTACCAATACTGTTAGTTATTGCCAATCTTTTATTGGTTATAGCATAAAGTGTAAAAGAATTGCTGAACTGCGCTACTTTTAATATGCTTCTGCTATTTTCTCAGTGTACGCTAGTTATAGACTAATTTTTTAGCTATACGGGTAACATGCATTAACTTGGTTCCAATGATCACTGCAAGTTAGGCTATTGAAACCGAATAAAGTCCTTACCGGTAGTTCTGCCCTGTAGAAATATATTTTTGACTTCTAGTCTAACATAAATTGCTGCAACATTTTTTTGATCGACACACATAGTCGATCAAAAAAATACCTTACTTTTTTACAGAGAAAAACTATTGTTACATTGCCATACAATACTGCTCATTTGTTGCTTCAGGGAGCGACACACGTGCATGCTCACTCAACTGTTAGCCGACATATTGTTCAAATTCGAAACGGAAGAATGCTGTCACGTGACTTAGGTCAAACATTCTAGAATCGTACAAACTGAGACTAAATAATCACTTTTAGGATATATAAAACATTGAAAATTATAGATTATTTTAATTTGTCGTTTTACACCACTGCTGATGATAGGCTTGCGAATCAGTAATTTAAAAACACTTAGACTTAATAGCAAAATGTACAGCCGATGAATATGCCAAACTTTTATTTTATAACGGAAGTGTGCAGTGAGAGCGAACAGGTGGAATCTTGCAAATTGAGACTGAATTGGCCACTCAAATTATTTATATAACATTGTAGAACGTTTATTACGTTGTTTTCGCTGTCAGTAGCTACAGTTGATTTCGAAATTTGTAAGGGTATGGAGAAAGTAATAGACTTTGAAGAAACACTGAAGCGATTTATGATTGAAGCGGATGAATGCAACAAAGTTAATCCATGGTCAATGGTCACTGTATCAATAACACCCTTTCATAGGTGGATTTGAGCCAGTTTTATGTTCAACCTTGTCATTAACTAAAGTTAGGGTTACCGTATTTTCACTGCGCAAAAAAAGGACAGGTTTTTTGAAGGTCATCACGTTGGCAGATGCCCAATTTTCCGCCCAAAATCAAGTGAAGACCAAAAAAAAAGGTCAACACGCCCGCAGATGCCCAAGTTTCCGCCCAAAATTCAAGTGAAGAGCAAAAAAAAGTCATCGCGTCCGCAGGTCGTAGTTTGAGCTGAAACTTCCCAAAATTTTCGTGTATCAATGATTTGACATGTTTTCGCTGTTCAAAATGCCAGAAAGGAGGACATTTAGGCATGTTTTAGCGTCCTCGGAGGACAAACTATTTTTTGTTAAAAAGGAGGACGTATGGTAAGCCTAAAGTCCAAATCCAATTCACAAAAAAATTCAAAATCTTAATCCGGTCCAAATCCGGCAAAATTACTCAAATCCGGTGCAGTTAAATCCTAATCGAAATCCGTAGAGATTTCTGATACTAGCATAGCCTACATGTCCGGATTTAACAATTTAAAATCCTAATCCCTTCCAAATCCGTAAGCTGAAATCCTAATCTAATTTCATGGGCAGAAAGTCCAAATTCGAAACAATCCAATATCTAGAAAATGACAGTGAGAATATTTGCTTTGAAATTAAGTTAATTCCTTTGAAATTTTAACTAGTTTTTGTCCACTTCAATGTTGTAAACTTAAGCCCAAATCCAAAAGGCAAAAAAATCATAAATCCTAATTCGTACTAATTCGGTAAAATTACGAAAATCCGGTCCAATTAAATCCTAATCCAAATCCGGGCTATCTCTGCAGCCTGTTACCTCATAAATGATTCGGTTGATAGAGTTGCCACGGCGACCTATATAAATATGTAGTCAAATGACCGAAATGTCTATGTAAATAATCGTCATTCCTGCTTGGATAAAACCCCCAGATTTTTTGCTGATAATACGACGCTTTTACTTACTGGAAAAAACTTTGAAAATATGGAAAGTTTGGCCAATTTAGAACTCTCAAAAAGGTCTCCAAGGGGACGATATCAAGTAATTTAATTCTCAACGCTTAAAACTATTTCCTTACAGCTAAAAACAATACGAGTACTCGCAATCCTAAGCCTGATCTCACACGTATACTTGTCTTAGACGGACAAATTTTGAATCCATCTTTCAGCATAACATGCTCTTGAAAAGCTCTTTAGATGATCATCTATCGTTCAAATTTACAGACATGAAATTGAAATTAGGCCCAAAAGCGCTTCATGATTAATCGATCGTAAATTTACTCGTTATGCCCTCATTTAGGCTATAGCCCAAAGTGATCCTTGAACAAACTACTACCGGTACTAACTGATATAAAAACTGAAAAACATCGAGAAAGTTTACGCAAATGGTCTGTAAACAAATTACTATTCGTTTAAAGTAACATTTTTGCTACCAAATAGGCAGTAAATTTACATAAATTCTTCGTGAATAGATTACTATCTGTTCAGAGTAATATTTTACTACCAAATAGACAGTAAATTTACTGCAATTATCTGTAAACAAGTTACCCTCCATGTAAAGTTATATTTTACTACCAAATAGGCAGTAAATATACAAAAATCATCGGTAAGCAAATTACTATCCAGGTAAATTAATATTTTACTACCAAATAGGCAGTAAATTTACAAAAATTTTTAACAGTGTAGTTGGACCAAGAAATAAATAAAACAAATTGACTGTTTTCCCGTAAATTGCAGCCCAAAAAGAATGAGCGGCAAAAGAAAAGAACAGAAAAAAAGCAAACGGTCAAAAAGCCCTACTTTTTGGCACAATAGAGCTTTCTAAAAAAAATTATGTTTGGGTATTGCCGCTGCTTGGTATGCTGCTGCAGATTACGTTTGTAAAAGTTTTCAAATTGGATAGTGCAAAAAAACCACAGTGTCGTATCATTGTTTTCAGTATGCAAGTACAGTAGAAAGCTTATGATACCGTAAGTACGGTAACACAGTAGAAGATAATATTTTATACAGTGTTTAAAATTGATCTCTTTAACTAAGTTTGAATTAAGAAAAATAAGCTCAGTAAATGAAATAAACAGCCTATTTTACGACTTTAATAGGATATATTCAAACCTCAACTAAGTGATCTCAGATTTTATTAACAATTTTGGCTTTAATACAATTTAGACTTATTTGGATGCAAGGGAAAATTAACATAAGCTGAGCTGAAAGTAATTTAATCTAAAAAAGTAAGCAATAGTTTACTGGTACATATCAGTCAGCCAATTAGATATATGAGTTTAGTGTAGTGAATTAGATAGATCGGTTTGTTGTTCGAACATCCCAGGTACGATCATCAACGTACCAGCAACCAATCGTTGGCCTAATCTCTCAGCGTAAAACATTTTAACTTTTCTCATACATCTCTATTCTTTTCTATTCTTGTCGATTGTTTACAGGGAATCTGTGACATCATAATCCAGCATGTACTAATTCCTTGAAGGTTTTATTTCAAATGTTCTACCTTGAGCAGAACGAGCAGAGGCTTAGATTCGGGGTGAGTAGTTCTTTTGAAGGTTAGAATTTTTTTTTTTTCAGGAAGGTGGGAGGTTGCTATGCTGCACTGATGAGACCATAATAAGGTCGAAACGCGTCTGCAGCTGCAAATGAGTGGGTTGCCATGGGGGCTTCTAGTGATGTGGGCTAGTTAGGCTACCGGTAACTTAGTTTGGGGTTAGTAGTTATAGGCTCTTTCATTGGGTATCGTTGTTTGGGGCCAGTCGCCTGCTAAAAATAGGGCACAACTTAGAAAAGAGGTGAAGTCGAGATGTCCAGGTAAAGCAATGCAAAAAAGAGTCTTTACAGTCTGGAATGAGTTTAGCCTGGATTGGCTGTGCGTAGCAAGGCTGACGAGACTTTTGTTATAGTCGAAACATTTATTTGTCCCTTACAAATTTCTTTTCACATACATTTGTTACAAATTAATATCACATCGTCGTTATACTCGACGTAGTACGCCGAAGCATGTAACGAGCTGCGGGGCCCACCTCCGCAGCTTAGCGCCTGGACAACTCAGTTTCGAACTCCACAGAAACATCGCAGCGGTGGCGAGCCGTTGGCTGTGTCTGATTTGACCGGCCTGGGAATCGAACCCCAAACCTCCCGCACCGGAGGCAATGTTGTTACCATAGGCGCACGCAGGGGGGAGCACGGTACCATGCCCTACGGCCGAGAAACCCCGCGCAGTGCATTCGTTCTGCCGCGCACTGCATAAGTGTTGACAGCAAGACAAGCTAAATACGTGCTTTCAATCGGAAGCAAGCCCCACATTTGAGATTTGACAGCGCTGTTTTACAAACTCAAGGTGCAATCAGTTAATTGTGCAGTGATACCATAAATTCTTCTGTGCCAGTAATCAATCGAGCATATTAACTAAAAATACGGTAATGTCATAATCGCTTGACGATCTTAATGTAAATAGAACGCATTGCCATGAAAACTCGTGAAAAGAAAACGGCATGTTGTTGACAAAATGGAGATGTTTCGTGGAAGTACTGTTTTGACAAGGATTACATTAATAAGTAATAAGCACAAGGCATGTGATAGTTAGTTGTGTGTTTAAATGAAAAATAGACAGAACACATGGAGTTAAAGGAGAGAATAAAGAAATGGTAGGTAATAAGGGGTTGATGTATCCGTGACCTTGGCAGGCAGAGCTACGCACCTTGCCAGTTACCACTAGGCCACGGGTGCAGTTGAGATTCTAATCTGATTTTAGGTGCTTATAACGTAGGCTACCGTGTGTTCACTTACGGCTAGGAATTAAAATAGCTGAGTTAATCGCTGAGATACCGTTCCCAGCCTACAAAGTGTCAAGGTGCGTAGCTCCATTTGGCGCCTGTCTGGTTCAGGGGTTCAAAACCTGCTTCCATCTGATGATGACACAGATATTTATCAACTTCAGCAAAATTTTCCCAGATTAATCGCTTATAAATAATTTTTATTTCATAACTCTACCTGAGGATCTCTAACAGAGTGAAACAGGTTGTTGGAGGTTAAATTTGTCATTAGCATTCAGCAACACAACAGATGCTGTTACATGAACTTGTCAAGTAGCAGCAGACATCAGTATATACTTGTTAGGCTTGGGATCATCAAGCATTCATTTTACAAACCTAAACGTCGTTTTTTGTCTACACTTGTGCTTCTCTACTGCTGTTATTTGAGTGTATAAATTAATTCTGTGTTCGTTTAAAATGTGTTCTTTTTTACTTTTTCAAATTTTCCGCGCAAACCTTTTTATTGGAGCTCACACTGCCTTCCATTCCGCGCACACTAAACAAGCTCTTAGAGGGAACGTTGGCCATGCCCCTCCCTTTGGTTCTGTAATAAGGTGCTAAAACCTAACTTTCAGTTTACGATTTCTCAAACTAATAATGGTGGTAGCCTCCTTTCACTTATTTTAGCCAAGCTTCTGCTTTTAGACATAAGCTGTGAACATATTTTTGTATTGTCTATAGCAGGGGTCTTCAACCCTTTTTGCACAATCGCCCCTTTTCGGAAAATGTGGGACGAAATTGCCCCCTGAGTAATTTTTCCACCAAAATCAGGTGAAAAGCAAAAAAAAGATCTTCACGTCCGCAGAGCTCCATTTTTCCACTAAAATCAGGCGAAGAACAAAAAAACGATCTTCACGTCCGCAGAGCTCTATTTGATTTGATTGATGATGATTTCTTCATCTTTATCTTCCTGTCACGAGAAAGCGGCGAAGGTGCTATGCGCAAGACGAATCCAGACTCGCTTAGGAGTTGCCTTTGTTTCCGAGTTTTCCGGTTGAATTTTCTTCTGACTTCTTTTAATTTGATGCTTGTCAGATTCCACCAAGCAGAGATAATCATCGTGAAGCATCTTATCCAAGGATGCAATAACGAGACTAGGTTGGGAGCTGAACCATCAACTTTGCGATCATGGTGGTCGTAAAAACGACGCTCCAAAACAATTCGCCGCGCTGCCGACATTTTTCCACTAAAATTAGGTGAAAAGCATCCGCAAAGCTGCTTTTTTCGTAAGTTTATAGCATATTTTGTTGGCAATCCTGAAATCGCCCCCCTAACAGGCGAAATCGCCCCCCAATTTCAACGATTGTTAAAATCGCCCCTCTGAAGGCTGAAATTGCCCACTGGGGGGCGATATCGCCCCCGTTAAAGAACCATGGTCTATAGTGACTGCACTTGCTGTATGCCCTTTTTCGATAAAAAAGTGTGCTAAAATGAGAGTTTTTTTTAATATGAAAACCGCGAAAATTCGTTGGCGGCTGGGGAATACGCTCCCGACCTCCGGTTGTGGCCTCCCTTTAAACTTTGCAAGCTTATAGATATTGTCGGCCCAAAGAAAGGGAAAAAACACGTTGCGATTTGCGAGACGATAAACGAAGGACACAGCCCGACGGGGAAGAGCGAAAGACCATCAAGGTTGTCGAACAGGACGAAATGCTGACTGTTTTCAAAGTTGGTATTTTGGGAAGTAGACCAAAAAATTTGGCCCCCCTGTTAAAAAAATGCCCCCCTGAGCTCAGTTTCTGGTTACGAGCCTGGAAGAACCTGTGGAAGGATTGAATATTAACGCCTCAGAAATAACATCTTGATGGCTTAAAATCACCGTAAAATGTATAATTGAAGCATAAGAGTCTAATAGTGGAAGGAATACTAAAATATGCCAGCCTCTTTTGATAGTTTCTGCAGTTTATGGCCAGGGGCAGATCCAGCGGGGTAGTATGAGGAGTATGCATCTTCACCCCGGCCATTTTGGGAAATGTTTTTGATGTATACAATTTTTCCATAATTTCGAACCTCTTGGATAGTAATAAGCCTTACGACCTAACCACGCGTAATCGAAAATGTGCGAACAAAATGCATCATATTTGACAAGAATTTTTAAAGGGGGGGAACATAGTTTTCACATTTTTTTCAAGCGTTTTTTTTTTTTCAGCAGAACCAATTTGAAGCTGATTGAGAAACAAAAAAGACTCTGGGGAGGTCCGGGGGCATGCTCCCCCGGAAAATTTTTGAAGATTTACATGCTCTGATGGCTATTTTAGTGCTTTTTAAATAATTTTCAGCCAAATTTTGTTTAAAAATTTTTGACCCTAATTCTGAGTGCTTTGCCAAATATGATGCATTTTGTTCGCACATTTTCGATTATGCGTGCTTATGGCGTAAGGCTTATTGCTATCCAAGAGGTTCGAAATGATGGAAAAATTGTATACATCAAAAACATTTCCCAAAATGGCTGGTTGGAGGATGCATACCCCTCACCCTACCCCGCTGGATCCGCCCCTGGCCATAAGCTACCGAAACCATCAAAAGAGTCTGGCATATTTCAGTCACTTGGCACCATTAATTTTGTTCTTTTTTACTAAAAGGCAGAGTCAAAAGGGGAGGACCGGGGGAAGGGGGATGGCACAATGCCCCCCCTAAATACGCTCCTAATAGCACTCCATCTGTTTCGTGATATGATTATAATTGGAAAAGAGTCATGTATTGCTTTTAGCGCTATTGATAAATTAGCTGCTTTAATTTAAAACTAAGAGAAAGCTAAAAGAAAAAGCGATTCTACGTTAGTACTATCTGAAAATCAAGCAAAGAGTAATGACCTATGGTGAGATCTGGCATCTATGCGAATCTAGCATTGTAAAATAATGTTTAATAAATTGAATAAAATGTAATATCTAATAGTTATTTACAGTATGCTTTTTTGAATGATGTGCGAAGCGGAAGCGGCATTTTTTCGGAAGCGGCATTTTTTTCGCGCTTCCGCTTCCATTAAAATATGACCGCTTCCACCGCTTCCGCATCCCTGGTTGATAAGCAAGTAGAACTGCACTTTGAGATCACAGTTCATTTGCTACAGTTTACCGCATTGCTCTAAGCGTTATTTCATCATGCCATTACATACTTGCTCACTAAAATTCATTTGAAAGCGGCTAGTTTGTTACTCACCTTATAAAATAAGTTTTTTAGCGAAAACAATAATCTTCAACTTTAATATGTAGCTCTTTATCCTTTACCAACACGATGTAAAACTTTCCTTCCTACTTGCGCAGCGACTTTTAGCGCTGATAAATATAATCTTAAACTATTCTATACGTACGGTAGCGCCGTTGAGCTGGTTTTGAAGTGGAAATCTCTATCTTACCTCAACCTACTATGTAAGAAAGTGTCTCTTAGAAGGCGCGAGTTGGCTCTTTCTTATATGCGAGCTAATCGATTGTTGGACCAATTCTAACCCTGGCAAATTGGGCTTTGTTGTTGGCTGGCTTTGCAAGTGCCTAACAAAGACGTGCTGGATAGAATTTCAATTGAATTACACCTCCTTCATTGTATCATCCTGCTGCCTGTAACTATATCCTTCATCGACCGATCAGATGGCCGAGTGGTATAGAGCGTCTGCTTCTGGATAGGTAGACTTGGGGTTCGATTCCGAGTCGGGTCAAACCAATGACTTATAAATTGGTATTCACAGCTTCCCTGCTCGACGTTCAGCATTTAAGGGACAGTGTGGAGAAAACCGGCAAGTTTACTTGTTGTGCTGTTGAGAAAGGCACTTAGCGGAATTCCCCCATCTTAGTGTGGTAGACAGATGGCCGGCAACTCCTAAGCGAGCTCGTACAGCGCTTCATCAGTTTCTCGTGATAGGAGGATAAATATGCCAATAATAATAATAATAATAAAAGAAATCATATAAATTTCGATGAAGTTTGACTTTTTCCACTTCTTTAAACTTATCGGGATAATAATAATGTTTAAAGTTAAACCAACCGATCATTTCTAGTCTTTTCGATTATTTGAAGGGAATCTGTGACATCATGATCCAGACCTGTACTATTTTCTTAAAATTTTCATTTTAAATATTTTACCGTGAGAAAAATGAGTATAGGCTTAGAGTTAGAGGGATGTAGTTCTTTTGAAAGTTAGAATTTTTTTAAAATTTAATTTTTTTGCAACTTATTGATGTGAAGCATTTGCCGTTGAATATTGGTCATACATTAGTTATTGTAGTTTTCATTATTCTTCCTCATCTCGGTCTCACTTGCTGTTTGACGTATTCTTCAAACCGGTTGCTCTTCCTCTCCTTCCAATCTTTAAACATCACTGACGCGTCAACGTTAGCTGGGGAAAAGGTGTTCGGTTCGTTCAGTAATGATATGACACTCATCAGGATGGTCCGGACCGTCTGGGTTGGGTTCCACCTCTCTTGAGGGAGTTCGCCACCTTGAGGGTCGTTAACGGGAGAATGCAGGATAGATATGCATACCTGCGTCAATACGGAAAAAATCGATTACAAAAAAGTTTCAAATACAATTCTTATTGCCAGTTTTCTGGCTTGTTATATTTTTGATTACGAGGGTTTGATTCCGAGTCGGGTCAAACCAATGACTCCATCATGTGATCTCATTTTTACGCATAAGTACTTATAGACGGCTTTCACCAGACTACGATCAGATTGCATTGTGAAAAGTTACTTAACGTTCAAACGCCTGAGTTAGTCTAACGCAGTGGTTCTTAACCGGTGGCAAATTTTTTATGATCGTTGATCAGAAGAATTAACGTGCCTATGACTGAGGGAAAGCGAATGAAGCTAATTGTAGGGCCAGGGGGGATCTGGCTCCCTCAATCGACATGCTTGCCCCCCCCCCCAATTAATTGGCTGTCTCTTTTGAAGACAGCAGCTTTTGCGCGTAATTTCAAATTTGCCCCCCCCTTCCAGATAAACGCTTGGCCCCGATAAGTCGGCTGCTCTGGCGCCGGCTCTGACGTGACAAGTGGTATGACAAAATCCAGAACTTTCGTTGTCTATCCCAGGTTTTGATTAGAATTATTTGATGCTGACTGAAACCTTCTAGAAACTTCTTACTTTGAGCATTTTTTTATATTGTGTATGACGTCATAATCGACATTTTGCAATCTATTGTGTTGTTTACTACTACGTTTACTGCTGCGTCATAATTACGTAACAGCATGGAACTATCTGGATTTTTCTGGAATCGTAAATTTTTCTATAAATAGGAGCGAAAATCTGTTATTGTATTCAGATGATTATTAGATGTGTTTAGAGTAAGTCTGAGTTGCTGCTTCTCGGATTTTGTGGATTATTTTGATTGAGTGTTAGCGGAGATTTTAGAGTGATCTGTATTGTTCTGGGAGGAATATTTTTCTGAATTACTTGATATATAATTTCGTTATATATTAAGAGTGGTTAGTTTGTTCGTAAGTGGTAGATTGCAAGATTTCCAAAGACCATTGGATATAATACTGATACTCTAACGTCGTTTTCTAAGAATTAAAGGTTGAATCTCTAGACAAATTTCAATATCGCGACAGTGGTCGTTGCTCAAAAGAAATAATCAACCAGCCTGACAATTAGCTCCATTTGCTTACGTTTTCTTCTGAGGAATGCAAGACGAAAAGCTTCAAGGTGACTCTTTTATATCATGCCACGCTAAAATTTCAAATACATTAAAGTATGGGCAAGTTAGTGAAGGATTAGGTGATTTTGCACAAGTATGGAGCAGTGGCGTACGCACGGGAGGAGGGGGAGGAGGGGGTCATCCCTCTTCTCATTGACAATTGGAAAAGAAATGAAAACCATTTTTTGGAACGATCCGCCTTTTTTCATACAGAAATTGCCGAAATTGCTATCATGTTTTTTGTGCTATCCAACTTCCTCATAATCTTGAGAAACTTTCATTGTGATGCATTACTACCGGTAGTCAAATTTTTCTGGTGCGTTGCGCTTGAACTTATGAGTAACTCAAAATGCACGCCTGGACAAAGCCAATGGGCACTGTTAAAGCTGGAGTCGTGTTGTGATGTCATGAAGCGAGTGTTCTGAACGGTTATGGCTGGACAAGACGACGTTTCAGCCAAGGAGTCGAACCGAACCCGAACCGGAGTTTTATAAACCTGTTTTACGCTATTTTTGTCGAACCTTAACCAAACCTGAGCCGTATTTTTCAAAATCGCAAAGAGCGAACCGGAACTGAACCGAATGATGTATTTGCGAACCTTAACCGAACCCGAACCGATTGAGAAAGCGGCTCGCTCCGTAAAGTCACTCCCGTCACTTTGAAGCTGGTTTGAATTCAAAATAATGATCACTTATGCAAGTAATCTATGCATAGTGAAGGAGTCTTTTACGTTTGATATACCCGATCCGGTAGTACATGCGTAACAGACTAAACAAAGCACTTTAACACTAATTTAACGCTACCCGTGGATTGAATAGGCCGCCGGTGTCAGAGCGTAGTAACAATTCAATTATCTCAAAATTGGCTTTACTACAAGTGTTTTATGCATTTCATTGGCCTGTCAATGCGAAGAAAAATTGCTGTGTACGTTTCAATTTTTCAATTGTGTTACTAGAATAATAATACCATATTTTACTGCAAACCTGAACCGGAACTTCATAAACCGGTTTTGAAATATTTTTTACTGGAGCGAACCCAAACCGAAGCGTTTCAATTTATCTGAACCTTAACCGGAACTGAACCGAAATTTGAAACCGCTATTGAACCCAAACCGAACCTGAACCGGAAAAATTAAACGATTCGACTCCCTGGTTTCAGCGCAGAAGACATTCTTGGAAGAGAATGGTTGCAACGCAGGCAGTTGTTCCGCTTGCGATGTGATAATTTTGAGTTGACCAAACCAGTCAGTTGGCGCAGTGGTTAAACACATCGCTATCGGTGCGGGAGGTTTTGGGTTCAGTTTCTGGTCCGGTCAGATCGGCACAGTGTCGCCAACGGCTGCATACCCATATAAAAAAAAGATCAAATCAAATCTTTACTCCACTCGTTTCATTACACTCGCTGTAGTAGGCCTACCTAAGCGTGGTAGCGAGTGGCGGGGCTCGACCCCGCGGCTTAGCGCCTGGGCAACGCTGCTCCGAAGAAACGTCGCAGCGGTGGTGAGTCGTTGGCTACACTGTGTCCGATTTGACCGGCCTGAGAATTGAACCTCAGACCTTCACCTTCCACATCGATAGTGACATCTTCAACATTGCGCTATAACCGGCCGATTTGTTGAAAAAATATTATAATATTAAAATTACATTGGCACTGTCCTAAGTGTTAAAATTAAAATAAAATAAAAATACTGCCAAGAGAGACCAGACCAACGAAATATGTGAAAAGGCCCAGGGGCGGAACGGGGGCGGGGGAAGTTGTTTTTACTCCCGAATCCGTATCTGTCTCAGAAGCTGGAGTGCTACGTTTCCTAGACACCCCGATTATGTGTTTGAGAGTATCTGATGATATCGACGCTGTGATTTGAGAGAAAAATGCTTAGATGATATCGACGCTGTTTTTGACCATAATCGCATGGTTAGGGATTTCTCTCGCGCGTAATTTTTTTTAGTTTAAAAATGTTTCGGTCGGGAGGGCAGTTTTTTCTCATGCTCCGCTATTTTCACTTTTCAAGACAGGGAGAACTGCCACCTTCATAATGAGTGCATATTAAATGTTTATATCAAGGTTTATATGCGTTGTTTATATTAATGTTGTTTCTTGTTAAGAGAATTTTTTGTAGGAAAGCAATTTCCTGTTTTACCCCCTGGCTACATCATGTTTGTGACGTTGCGAAAACTAGCTCACTTTAGTCAGTTAACCTTTCTATGGCCCAAAAATGTGGTCAACTAAAATTTTTTCAGTATAGTTTAACCACGGCTTGACAGCTTGAGTTTCTGTAAAACCTTTTCTCTCCTTAAATAAATCGCAAAGAATCAAGCAAAAGTGTGAATGAATATCTGGATTATTTCCTTGGTTATGGCATTAAATGGCTTAATCATGGTTAGCTGCAGTAGTAGTAGTTTATTGTTTCAGCGCACGAATAAAAGGCACACTGGGGACAACAGCGAAAGAGCAAAGGTTCACCTAGTCAACTGTAACCACAAGTGACAATTAAAATTGGCGTTTCCATAGGCAACTGCAGATTAACACAACAAAAAATAAACAAAAGATCAGTTTCAAATTAAAGATTCTTTGTACAAAATACTCATTTCCGACGATGCCGGAGTCCAGCTAGCTACTAACCCAAAGTAAGCACAAACCAGGCCACGGTGCGGCAGGTCCACGTCAGCAACAGACAATCAGCTATCAAGCACAGCAACAATGATGGCAGCATTACAGAAAAATCAACGACAAGCAAACTGAAGTATCAATGTTTACTGATTTTAATTAAATCATAATAAAACTTAAATGTACTGATCGAGTAGTATTTCGGCATATTCTGTTTTAAAAGAATGAAATGATGAAGATTTCAAATTAAAAGGTATTTTTGTCCAAAGCTTAGCACCACAAAATTTAAAAGAACATTTACTTGAATTAGTTCTGATAGTGTTCAGAAAATAGTTTTGATCACATTTACTTCTTGTGCTATAATTGTGGATTTGTTCAAGAAGTAGAAAGTAATAGCTGTCAAATATTTCTGGGAGAGCTCTTATATGGTATTTTCACATAAACTTGCCTAATTCAAGTTTGTAGACGTCAGTAATCTTCAAAATTTTGTCGCTTAAGCATAATGAATTATTGGTAACTCGATCTTTTCCAGTAATTTCATTTATAATTCTTAGAATTTTGTTTTGAAGAACTTGAATAGGTTCAAGTGCAGTATCAGTTGCTGAGCCCCAACCAAGAATCCCGTAGAGAATATGTGAGAAGAAAACGTAATACATTGCAACAAGATTTTCACGATTTAAGCAATGTCTCAGTTTTGCAAAGACGCCAACTGCCTGAGATAGTTTTGCATGCAAATATTTAATGTGATAAATATAACTAAATAAATATAACAGCTATATAGGTTACCATAATAACTCCAAGACATTTGGTGGAAAGTGATTTTTAAATTTTGATTCCTTTTAATTTCACGTTAAAATTATGAAAAGTAGAATTTTTGACTTTAGTTTTAGGCTCAATTAGTAAATACGTTGTTTTGGAATAATTTAAAGACAATTTGTTAGAATTCAACCAGTTTCCAACTTCACTTAATTCTGTATTTACTTTTTCCTTCATAGATTTTAAAGTTGAATCAGTTAACAATAATGCCGTACCATCAGCAAAGAGTCTAGTTTCAAAACTGGACACTTTTTAGATCATGGTACTGCAATTGCACAATAACAATTGCGCAAACTACGCAATTGCGCAAACTACTGCAATTGCACAATAATTTAGACTAGAAACTAAACTGTAACTGCAGTGAGCTCTGATAGGTCAAGAAACACACACACCAGTTTACAGCTCCAAACGTAATAGTCGAACAGTGTTACGTCTCGTCATCATGACATCAAACAGAATAAACAAGTTGATAAGCAATGGGGCGTAGCGGTTTTCCAAAACAATTAAAAACTAATTTCACCCAATCGAATTTAGCGAATTAAACTGCAAAAAGTAAAAGTAAACTCACCAACTGTTTTAGCGACCTAACGGAACTTGCAGCTTACTAAACAAGACGGAATCAAACAGTAAACACATGCGGTCGACTCTTTCCAACAGTTAAGTCAGAAAGACCCTAAAGAAATGGTTGTCAACCCAGGGGTATTTAAAGCAAGCAAAAAGTTGAGAGAAAAACACATTACGAAACTAATTTCAAAGAAAGCAGCGAGGCAGATTTGTTATCGTCGATAAAAATTTCCCAAAACTATACATAACTAATACGCGGACATTACTAATACACTGGAAAAATGTTACACATAAAAGAAACAAAATAAACCACATAAAAGAAACAGTTTAATTGTCGACGATACAAAACAAAATGGTTTTCAAGATTGACAGGCATTTGATTTACGATCTACTAAAGAGAATTTAAATGTTGTAATAGTAATTCAGTTGCAATTCAGGACTTTCGAAGAGAAAAGCGCAATAACAAACTTATTTAAACTCAAAAAGTTACCATGTTTCAACTTGCCGTAACATTTACAACCCGATCCACTTTAATACCTCTGAACTACTGTAATTGTAGTATCTCTACGTCATCGCGTAGTATCTTTACGTCATGACGTCACTAAAATCCCCCATTGAAAACTCCTACGTACGCCACTGGTGTGAAGTGAAAGCAGGTTGCATCGACTTGTAGAACAACAAGCAAATTCAAAAGTCACGTTAAAGTCGACAACTCAACATTCACACTGTTTTTGCTTGGATGTATTTCAATGTAATACAGTAATTGCTGTTTGTTTGGGTGTTCTGTTAGTCTTTCAAAACCTATTGGCTACCGGTATCTATAAAATGTCTCATCATGTTAACGTTGACTAAAATAGTCTGATGGAAAAGTCGATCATAATAAAAGTCTGTGAAGGGAAACACAACAAAAAAGATGAAGAACCGCTGGTCGCTGGTCTAATGAATTAGCTAAACTGATCTAAATAACGTGAAGGATAGTTTTAGTGATTTGGTAACCTATATAGCTGCATATATAGCATGGGTTACACACACATGTTGTGGTAGACTAGAGTTCTAGTCTAAGCGTCCTTTCAAATCGAGATTGATTTCTACCATTAAAAGTTTTTGAGTAATATTTTCAGGAATTTGATCGAAATTGATGAGCTTGAATAAAACAAACACGCACTAAATAAACTACTCCCATCCTCTACACCCCCCACCCGAGTACACAACGAAATTGAATTCGATACTTTCTTAAATGCGAAGCATTATATTATATTTTGATTTTTTATCAACTTGTTTATTCTGTTTGATGTCATGATGACGAGACGTAACACTGTTCGACTATTACGTTTGGAGCTGTAAACTGGTGTGTGTGTTTCTTGACCTATCAGAGCTCAACTGCAGTTACAATTTAGTTTCTAGTCTAAATTATTGTGCAATTGCAGTAGTTTGCGCAATTGCGTAGTTTTGCGCAATTGTTATTGTGCAATTGCAGTACCATGATCTAAAAAGTGTCCAGTTTTGAAACTAGACTCTTTGCTGATGGTACGGCATTATTGTTAACTGATTCAACTTTAAAATCTATGAAGGAAAAAGTAAATACAGAATTAAGTGAAGTTGGAAACTGGTTGAATTCTAACAAATTGTCTTTAAATTATTCCAAAACAACGTATTTACTAATTGAGCCTAAAACTAAAGTCAAAAATTCTACTTTTCATAATTTTAACGTGAAATTAAAAGGAATCAAAATTTAAAAATCACTTTCCACCAAATGTCTTGGAGTTATTATGGTAACCTATATAGCTGTTATATTTATTTAGTTATATTTATCACATTAAATATTTGCATGCAAAACTATCTCAGGCAGTTGGCGTCTTTGCAAAACTGAGACATTGCTTAAATCGTAAAAATCTTGTTGCAATGTATTACGTTTTCTTCTCACATATTCTCTACGGGATTCTTGGTTGGGGCTCAGCAACTGATACTGCACTTAAACCTATTCAAGTTCTTCAAAACAAAATTCTAAGAATTATAAATGAAATTACTGGAAGAGATCGAGTTACCAATAATTCATTATGCTTAAAGCGACAAAATTTTGAAGATTGCTGACGTCTACAAACTTAGACAGTTAAGGTCTAATAAAAAATCAAAATATTATATTTAATTATATTTTGATTTTTTATTAGACCTTAACTGGCAAAATAGCGATTCGAACTTGTAAGTCTCATTAAAAGTAGGGAAAGTAAAGGATCTATCGCACAAATTTTACTGAATTCAATTTTTTGTCCAATTAGTTGGACAATATATTAGGCCAAATGCTTTTTAGTTTGTTTGACTTTATCTCAGTTGTAACGACATCGCTATCGGTGCGGGAGGTTTGGGGTTCGCGCCCTGGGCCGGTCAAATCGGACACAGTATCGCCAGCGACTCGCCGTCGCTGCTGTATTTCTTCGAACTTCGAAGCTGTGTTGCCTTAGCGCTAAGGGGCGGAACTGGACCCCGTTCCTCGTTACACGCTTCGGCAGAATACCACGAGTATAATGAAAGCCTGATGTGTTTGGACTTTATTGTGAGATAAAACTGCACTGTAGTACGAAAACGAAAAGATTCTAAATGCTCACGGTAAATTTATTTGCAGTTAAAAAATGTCACTCAAATGTCCCCACGGGGATTTTTTGTCAATAAGGTCGTGACCTTCCGACCGCTGCATAATTAAGTGATCTAAAGTAATTGCAAATGTCTCCTAAAAATTGTTACTGCAATCAGAAAACGAACGAAGGTTAATTAAAATAAAAAACAAATGATAAAATCTTAATAGTGGAGGGCTCTTTTCGCTTAGTATGTGAATAATTGAACATGTCTGATGGGTCTCGTCCAAGAGTTACCCTGGTAGCCATTTTGAACTTCCTTCCCAAAATAATGTCAGCTAGACCTAAATATCTTCAGTAATCATGAGACTCGCTTAGCCACCAGTGCACAGAGATAGGCATTTATCGAGATAATTTATCGGCGATAGTCATCGGCGAAAATTTATTACCAATTATCATTATCGCTTAAAACAAATTTGATTTCTTGATTACCGATATCGCTTTTGTAATACATTTTGCTTTTGCCGATAAATTATCGCGATAAACACCCCCAAACATTGGCCAACTGTCCGAAGTTGGCAAGACATCAGAAATGCTGGCTTGAGATCGGCAACTTCTGCGGGTTTCCACCAACATTGCCAACATATGACAAGTTTGCTTGTTTAGCACTTATCAGATCATAATATTGTTTTTTCATGTATTTCTGTTATTTTTACCATCTTTACTTAAAACTGTTTTTAAAAAATGAAGGAATTACTTGAAGTTGGTTGGAGAGCTTTTCCAACCTATGTACGATGTTTGGCCAACGTTTTTGCCAACATTGTAATATCAACGTGAAACAGTATTTTTTACCAACTAACCGAATCAAATCATGGTGTTTGCTTTTGCCAGTGGAGGGCACTCGTTACTTTTAAAGTAAAGAAGTTACCGTTACAATTACTTGTAAAAAATTGTAACTAAGTCATCGTTACTCGTTTCTTTTTGAAAATGTAACTTGTAACTTTTCGTTACACGTTACTTTCAAAAGTTTGTCAACCTTAGTTTACGCTAAAACCGGCCGGTTAGTGTAGTCATTAAATACATCGCTACCGGTGCGGGAGGTCTTGGTTTCGATTCCCGGGTCGGCAGTCACCAATGGCTCGCCACCGCTGCGACATTTCTTCAGAACTGTGTTGCCAGACACTAAGCCGGGGAGATGGGCCCCGCCATTCGTTACACGCTTCGGCGTAAAACCGCGAGTATGATTACGATTTCTTTTATTTGATTTGGTTTACGCTAAATCCAAAGCAGCTGCATTGCGTAGCAGCATAGACTACGGGCAGCAGACAGTGTTTTTTTTTCATTCGACGTTGAAAATTAAGGACCGATTACAAGTTTTAAAAGACCAAAAACTATTGTGACTAAATATGTTGTAAGTGTGCCTATTTAAAAAACATGGAAAAGAAGCGTATTGGAGAGACCATTTTAGAAATTTGAGACACCGTTTTGGTTCCATAAAACGTCCTAAAAAAACATTGGTTGTGGGAACGAATTTTAATACCGAAAAGTTAATACAGCGACAGTGGCTATCGGTGCAGTAGGTCTGGGGTTTGTTCCTTCAGCCGGTCAGATCGGACACAGCGTCGCCAATGGCTCGTAGCTGCTGCGACGTTTCTTCGTAGTACGAGCGGGTGTTGCCCACCAGCTAACTTAAGGAGATGGGGCACACCACTACTTACACCCTTCGGCATAATATGGCAAGTATAATGAAGATTAGATTTTTTTGAAGTAAATTACGAATGGTAAAACCAGTGGGCTACGCAACAGCCTTTCAAATATCAACACACCGCAACGATTCTTCATAAATAGACCAGCGTTTCGAAATGCCGGTCAATCACGTCTAAAGGTTTCGGTTTGAAAACGGCTTTTCCAAGTGAAATTTACCTTTCACAGCGGCGCTATATGGTAAGCAGTGTTTTATTTAATAAAAGTTTCTCTTAACTTTGCAGCAGAAAAACTTGGACATTTAAAGGTTCTTTTGTGGCAGATGTTTAAAAAATCAAATGCAACAATTTTGATGCTCTTTTTCTGCTGAAAATCGGTCGCAAGAGGGCTTCAGTGTTGTCATATTTTGAAAGACACTACCAAAACTCACAAAAAGATCAGCCAAGATGGGTCGACACACGAAAAAAATTATAGCCCAAAATATTCAAACCTGAAAAACCATACAAATGCACATTTAGTAGCTGTTTTGCCAAAATAAATACCGCTATTAAGAACTAAATATGTTTCAACTAATTAGCCCAACAAAGCCTACAGTCAAAAAGAAAATAATTATCATAGCTACGTTTGTATTCACAAAATTAAATGCCACATTGTTGCCTTTGCAATAAATAACAACAAATCCCAAGAGCAATTTAAAAACCCACTTCTACCAACTGGAATAACATATAGCCTAGCTTTTTTCTTATAATGTAAAAGATCTACCGAAAGATTTTAAACTAACATTTAACAGCATGCAAAAACAAGTCATTTTGAACTGGTGAAAAAACAAATTTGCTTGAGCTTGATCATATATTTTTTATCAATCAAGCCTTGTGAATCTTTAAAATTGGCTAAGTGTTTTTTTCAAACCCTTCCAACAATTTTCTCACCCGCACAGAGCATAATTTGCCCGCCGAAGAAATTCAAAGAGAACATATCTGGCGGAAAAGTAGCGCATGCGGCAGCTCCGAAAGGGCTTCAAAAAATTCTCTGCTTCGCATAAAAGACATTAAAAAAATCTGGTGCTCTATCGCTTTCTCACTTTGTTGTATTTTTTGTTTCTTCGTTTCGTAGCAAAGTGTGAAACTTTAACTTCCAGCAGCAGCAGGTCGCTTCGAATAAAGATTTTCAAAAGGTGCTAGACTGCTGGAGTCTGGTCTGGACTTTCTGTCCATCAATCACAAACCTGTTTTGTTTACGTCTCAAACACATTCGCATAAAGTTAAATCGTTCCGAAAGTCCACAGAAAAATGACATTTGCTTAATTTTTATTATTTTAACTTTTTTATTTAATACGTTCAATAAAGCGCATTGTAAAATAGTAACGAGTAACTAGTAACTTTGAAATATCGCCAATAAAGTAATTTCGTTAGGCAATTCGTTACTTCTTGCCCCACCGTTACTCAAAAAGTTCCTCGTTACAATAACGAATTACAATTGTAACTCGTTACTGCCCACCACTGGCTTTTACACAGCGTATGAAACATCTTTAATCAGCGATTTTGCTGCGTTACGTCTGTTACAAAGCGAAAGCAGCGTCATTTTAGTTGAAGGTTCTCTCACACGCTGGCAAGATGTTGGCTAGATTCAGTACCAAAGCTGCATATGACAATGCCCTACTGCCTACATAAAATTGCTTGTCGTCACCGATAAATATTTGAAACATTTAATCAACTACTTCACGCCAGTTAATTGCTGCTGAAACAAAAACGGCAGCGACATGACCTAGCGGTACCGCGCGCAGGTGACAGATCCTACGTGACGGGTTCGATTCGCGGCTGGAGCCGATCGCATTTGACATATGTAACGGGTGGCTGCTGACTCGAAGAGCGCAAGCTCATTTCGCAGTGTTCCTCAATTGCTGTTGAATTTTCAGTTCAATATAATTAGAAAATTTTCGGTTCCACGGACAAACTATGAAAGCCACTTCTGCCAGCAGCGTTGCCAGATTTTGGTAAAACGCGATTGCTAGACAAAATTTTTCGTATTTATCGAAGGAAAATAGAAGAAACAATTTTTGTTGCGGTGTCATGATTTACTAATTTGAATCTATTCTTTGGTTAAAATTAAAAAGTAAATTTCAAGGGTCGAGGAGATTGTTAGTTTCGCCACTAAAAGAATAAAACGTAGTGACCGAGGTAAAGTACAGCAACCATTCATGCATGTAAATCGTTTTAACATCGTTTAAAGCTTTTTTCTTTTTTGTACGGAGAAAAATAAATTGCCATCCAATCAACGTGCTTCAATGACAGTCACGTGTTCGACCCATTTTGGCGCGCTTTTTTTTGAGCGAAAAGTACATGCGGTCGTCGGTCAGACTTCGTGATTGTCCTTGTTCAGACTGCAGATTTGAGTCACAGTCAAACAAAAGAAATGGAAGAAATCAGCATTCGTAAAGGAGAAAGAATAGTAGAAATCAGTGTAAAGCATCGTGCGATACATGATTATTAATTTTTTTCCTTTTGTTTGTTTCGAGTACTGCCGCAATAAGGTAATTGCAATCCTTTTTCGGTGACGAGGCATGATTAACTTTGGAACAACAATTAACTTTGGGCTGGCATTAACGCATTTAAAAGGATTTAGCCCACTAGTTTTTGCGCGAGGTCAGCAGCTTTGCGAAGGTTCAGGGTTCCCACGCAGTCGGGAAATAGTATGAAATTTTGTACTGGTATTTCCCGACCGGGAAATGGTAAGGAAAAAGAGATTTTTTGCTCTAGTAATGAAAAAGTAAGGAAAAATGATCTGCAGACAATTTACACAAAACCATGCATAAAGTAATTCGATTAAATTGGATATACTGTACGTAGGCCTTTTTATACCATAGGAGGGTTGAAAAATAGAGCGCCGTGGCGGTCAAATACAGGTTTTGCAGTTGATTAATTTTGATCTCTTAAAGGAAGTGTCTATTTTGCCGTATATAGTGCTAGGCCTGTCCTTTTACGTAGTGAGAGCGCCGGCAAAATAACTTCTAGGTCTATTTTGCCGGAAGTAGGAGCTGATTTTAGATGCTGCCGCCAATATAGACCTAAGAACTATTTTGCCTTTAGTGGCAAACGAGACGCTGCCTTTCTTCAATAAGTTTGATTTTGGTGTATCTTGCATTTTTCATGTAGCGGATGTTTTTACGGTCACAATGAAAGAGACATGTTGGGATTTTGCAATTTTCATTATGTGATGTTGAAAAGTCTTTTTTTTTTAATTTCAGACGACATTAGGTGTACAAACAAGGCTTATGTTGTATTCAAGTTTTGGTATGGAAAAAGTCGAGAAATTTTTTTTTAAAGCGTGGGAATTGTGAAGGTTACTCACTGTCAGTTCTTTAGTACAGGTAGCAGGTACCTCCATATTTCTTAGAAAATAGTCGGGTATGTTTGAAAGTTTGCCTGAAACGATGAAGAATTAAATAATGATTACAACGCTATGGTGAGCTGGTGAGTTGCATTTTTTCAATCTGTTTTGTGAAGCTAATGGTACTACTACTTACTGAGGCGTTGGAAATTAGTGCTATATCTAGGATTCTTGAACTAGGTCAATTTTTGTGCTTTGATGTGAGATCTAGTTTCAGGTGGTCACCAGTTGTATTTTTCATAAGATTGTTGCTTTACTGGCAGAAATTAAATTTTCTTTTTTACCTTTGCATCAAGGTCGAAGAAGGGTACTGTACATAGCTGGAAAAGACGCACCTTTTTGAATTTGAGAAATATATTGTGAAGCCATGTAGATATTTTTTCAGCCGTTTACTCTGCGAACTGGGTGTACTGCTGAATCAGCTACGTGGCTTATTGGATATTGACTATGTTTTGATGATGGCTAAGATTAATTTTTCTTGATTGCTCCAAATAAAAAATAACAAGAAGCAAATTAACAGCCATAATTTAGCTCAAATCAAATTGCATTGCGATAGTAATCCTGAAACCTGGTTCTGTCCATGCCCACGACAATAAACCAAACAATTCGATCTATTCTAAATTTCTTAGATTTTTCAGTTCTTTAAGAGATCGTAGTAAAAAAAACTTTATTTTACGTAGATGACAAGTTTTAGCCAAATTGGTGGAAAAAATGCGACAGATTGCATCAGTCGCACCATGCCAGCTTTAATTGCTCACGAGATGATGCATACTATATCGCGGACTGGAAAAGGAAAGATGAAAACTCTACCAAGACCAGAAAATATGCATTTGATTCTCTAAAAAACTTTAAAAGAGTTGTTGTCGGTAAGATTTAAAAAAATTGCAAGAAGCATTGTTCACACTCATTGATTAAAGTTTACGAACTGCAACTTAATGTAGGATTACGCTTGAAGTTAGAAATAGAGTGTCAGCAAGTGAAATTAATTTTCAATAGGCGATTGAACTGAAAGTTTCAGCTACGTTTCCTAATTCATCTTTCACCGTTTTTTGTCTGGAGGCCTTACTAGATTTAGACAGAATACAGTATATTTGGTTATTTTGTATACTGTATAATATGTGCTAAGTAAGAGTTTAGCCGGTTTCATATCAATTCAGCATTTTGTGGGGTCATTAAGCTTGTTAGCTCGCTTAAAAAAAAAAACGACCTGAATATTTTGACGGCTTGTTTTCACAACTATTTATTAAAAATTGTAGTTTGATGCTTTGTTTTTTCGCAACTATAATGGATCATTCATTTTTTAATGCTAGTGTTATGCACTGAGGCGTGTCACGAGTTAGTGATGCCCCATTCGGCCACTTAGTACGTAGGCATTAAGGCAACACATCTACGAATGTAGAGATGCTGCATGGCGAGTCACTGGCAGCGCGGTACTTTTAGTTTATTCTTGTACCACTTTAAGATCAGGGAATGCCGTTGAGCGACGTTCCCAACTGCAGAGTGTTAACTTACCGGCTTGATCTACACACTATCCCATTGTTGCTGAACGTCAAGCAGGGAAGCTGTGAATACCGGTTTTCAAGTCTTTGGTTTGATCCGGCTCTTAGTCGAATTCTAAATCTACCGCTCCGCAGGCAGACAAGCAATTGCCCATCTGGTCGGTTTATAATACTTCACAACTGTCTGTGTGGAGTTCTTACAAACAGCAAATTAAAGAACCGCATCTTAATCAATAACCAAGCATAAATTTACCATGGTTAAGCGTACCGATGTAATGATGAGTGACTGCGTTAATTTAAAGGTTCTGTTTAATGATATCTCGAAAATCCCATGTGCTGTAAAAAAAACATTGTTCTTTTATATTCAGATGAGTGGTTCCGCGTTGGAATAGACCTTTTTCCGGCGCCCCTAGTGGCGAAAATTTGTTGCTACGGTGGACAAGCTATCAGACTTCGCACAGTGAAAAGCATAGCTTTTATGAGACGTTGGTTGGAAAATTGCTGCAGAGAGGTTAATTGAAGATATCTGCTTGGTATTTCAATTGTGCACATCGATTAGTGCAAGCGTAGGGTGAAGAGCAGATGATTAGTTGTAATTTGGTAGAAAACATTTTAAGGTTAAGGCTTTGGATAGTGGGTTTCATTGGACCAACGGGTACAAACCTGTACGAGGCTGTGCTTTTGTATGTATTGCAGCTGTACAGTACAATACTGATTGCGATATCAGCTATGCTATAGCCTAGATGAAATATTTTCCTCTGGACTGTCCTAATAGCAAACTAGCGTTCAGTCAATGCTGAGTTTGACTGCAGCAAAATTATGAACTGCCAACCGGTACCTCATACTCTCAAAACCCTGGCTATAGATTAGATTTTAACTTCGAAGTGGATAAGGTCACGTGGTCGTAACATTTGTCTCTTTGATTTATCGTCGCTCTGGTACAACTGGGAAGAGCGTGAAGGGATAATAAAATAAACCAAAGTGACAAATGCTACGATTATGTAACCTTAGTCAATGTCTTTTAACTTAAGCTATGGCACGCCGATCATCACAGAAAAATAAAATGAAACTGGTAGGATGTGGGCTGAGCTAGACCTGCAAGCTATATTATGCTGCTAACCTGTAAACTTCATCTACAGTCTTTACGGGAGGCCTACTTCAATTTTTGCATCATCCATTATCAAAGCCATAGCTTTGCCAAACACTGATTTATTTGTCACACATTGACTAAACGTTAGTATGCAATTAGGAGAGTCCAGAGGAAAATATTTCATCTAGGCTATAACATAAGCTGATATCACAACCAGTGTTGTACAGCTGCAGTATATACACAAAGTACAGCCTCGTACAAGTTTGCAGCATTTGGTCCAATGAAACCCACTAGTCTAGATCCTAAGCTTAAAATGTTTTCTAGCAAATTTCAACTAATCGTCCACTCTTCACCCTACGCTTGCACTAATCGATGTGCACAATTGAAATACCAAGCAGATATCTTCAATTAACCTCTCTGCTGCAATTGTCCAACCAACGTGCCATAAAAGCTATGCTTTTCACTGTGCGAAGTCTGATAGCTTGTCCACCGTAGCAACAAATTTTCGCCACTAGGGGCGCAGGAAAAAGGTCTATTACCATTACATTTAGTCTATTTTTTGTCATTATTCATTAATGTCAAAACTATTGCATATTATATTATGTGTATTATAAATGTTGCTCTGAAATGCTACAACCATGCCAAAATGCAGCTTATAGACGCAACTCTTGGAAACTGATTTCGAAATCGGAAAGATTGGCAAGGTGGAAGAAAGCGCCGTCGTGAATTAAGTAAGAGTTCCTAACCCTAAAGCTAACAGCTCCGATGCGTGTTTTAAAATGACTTGACAAATAATGCAGGCGAACATAAGGCAGTTGGAGTATTGCTTGACAAGGTCAGTCTGGCTTCTCTCTGTAATTCAGGCTTAACTTTATATCTACTTGGCAGTGTATAAAGACTATAAATGACATTCAAGGCCTGGAATATTCGTATATAATTTAAATGTCTTTCCAACAATATAGCACAGAAACGCAATTAGTACTAGGGCGAACGTTTTGAGTCACTTCTGGTGCCGTTTGCGGTTGTATTTACGTTTTAACTTTTATTTAATTTTACTTGTTTTTTGATGTAGCTATGGATATCATTTTTTATGTCATTTTTGCTTTTGATCGACTACCGAAACTAGTCTCTCAACCGCATAGCACTGGCAGGCATGTGAAGCACTAGGTTAAGCAGCTGAAAACGTTTCGTCGCAGCATACGCTGTTGGAAGCTGCACCAACCACAATATTACATTCTGGTTACTAAGATGCATTAAGATCGGTAATAAAGACATCTGGCACTTCAGCAACTCTGTGTCGTGTCATCGCATTTATCATTAAAATACAGGTTTTGCTTAATTGCATAAGCTGGAATTTGACTTCAGATTTAAGCAGGGGCGAAGCAAAATGAGTGACATTAGAAATTATTTTTTTTAAGTTTTTACTCAGGCAGCTTATTGACTCCCGCCACAATAAAATATTATTTTTTGTTTTTAGATGTTTCTGTTCAAGAGGAACCAAGCTGTTCCAGTGCTGAACATCAAAATAGTTGACTTTTTGGAGTGCTGTTGTGTTCTGTATTTCGTTACTGTGGTTTTGTGTATGTTCTTTCTTTTGTGTCGATTTTTCTTTTTATTAAACTTTCAAAAGTAACTTTACGAATGGTTTTACAGTTCAATTAATCTATCCGACAATATACCGATTTTTACCTGTTTTTCCTATTTTGCCATTAACAAAGTTAGACGACGTTGGTCGTATAGATAACACTGTGGTTTTGCGTTGTTTACCAGCAGTTTCAAGGTAAAACTAGTGAATGCCAGGAATATAGTGCCGGTGCGGTGTTAACCAGAGGTAGTTACTGCTGAACAACAACAGTTACCATTTACTTGTAAAAATCGATAATGGTTACAATAAGGTTTCCCAGGTTGGCCAGCGGCAGTCTGAAACGTTGGCCAGCAGTGGTTCTAACATTAAATTCGATGATGGTTAGAAGTGCGTTTACCAGGTTGGCCAGCGGCAGTGTTAAACGTTGGCCAGAAGTGGTTCTAACATAAAACCAGATGTTGGTCAGCTGTAGTTGCCAACTGTTGGGCCGATGCGACAAAATGGTGCACCTCGTATCTGGCCAACGTTGGTAATCTACATCGTGCCAATGCTGCAACTGACTTCTTGCCAACATACTGTGGGGTGCCATTCGTAAACCCTTACTTTCCTATGTACTATAGCCTTATTAACGATCCCATGTGCCATATCACATAGGTATGAACTAACTTTTCATTCCTATGCGCTGCATCACATTTGATACAAACTATGTCTCGTTCCTATATGCTATGTCACATAGGTATGAATTGACTTTTCATTCCTATGTGCTATATCACATTGGTATGAACTAAGTCTCGTTCCTATGTGCTATATCACATAGGTATGAACTAAGTCTCGTTCCAATGTGCTGTATCACCATGGTAACATATAGGTATGAACTAAGTCTCGTTTCTTTCTACAATAGCGATCATGCGTGACGAATGTGCGAATGGCGGGAATTACTTAGCATTTTTACCTCCGAAGTTGTACCTTACCAGGCATAGACGTCTTAAATTGAAGGACTGGCGACTAGCACACTCGGTGTTTTAAACTTGGGTCCCAAAAAGTTATTTTGAAGTTTTTCCTCGATTTTTGAGGATTTTACTTCTATACTTTCTGACGACGTCTATAATTTATTCACACACAATTTTTGAAAATTCGAGGTTGATTGGACTAGGGTAAGTGACCCGAATCCTCAATTATTTGCAAACACCCCCAAAATTTGTCATTATTAGGTACCACAAATAAATTTTGAATTATTTTTATACCATTTTAATGACGTCATAATAGCTTCTTGTTTTACGTAGGCCTATGCAATCTCCATTGCGGCAATTAGACTTTGTGCAGCTCCAACTATCATTGCTTTGCGAAATCACATAAATTTCATTGACCTAACTTTTGCTCGTTAATGCAGAAAACCCAGCCTAGCAACGTTGTGCATGTTGCGTCAATGCCATAAGTACAAACGGTATTATTTATTGCTTGGTTTGTCGCAAATCGCGAAAAACTTAATGAATATTAGGAACATTTCCACTTACATCATGCTGCCAAGTCCCATTCAGTAAACACAGCTTGGCGCTGATTTAGTACGTCATCTACCGATATTTGGGTTGTACAAGAGTGATAGAAAAAAACAGCTGGGGTGTTTGAGAAGGAGAGAGAAACTTGGCTATTAAATTTTCACTAGGTTAGATTATGTGGCACATTTAGGAAGCTCTTCATTCAGAATTTATTTATGTGTCACGCATAGGCCCACATATTGGGCAGGGCCAATTGATTGACTTTAATTTTGCTAAGCCTCCTTCTACACGGTAATTAGTACTTCTTCGTGTGTTTAAAGTTCCCGCATTTATAACAGGCAATATCTTAATAATATGCTTTATTCTGAGCAGAAAAAGGAGTTTGTTATATTAAGTATTGCTTAATTCAACCCAGTAGTGTGCTTTTAATACGTTAGAGCAAAAAAAACGTGATAAGTTTGAGTTAAATCTGAAAACTTAACAGAGAATAGAAAAAATACTCTACTCTACGTTACGTAAACAATATACAACATACTCTACTACTGTAAAGCAATAAAAAAAATAACTGCGTAGACAATATACTCTACGACAAAGAAATATGTAATTTACGCTTCATATTTTCAGAGAATGCTTACCCAAACTGGTTTTTTGAAAATACCCTCCGAAAATTTGAAGATACCGGTAGTCAGAAAAAAACAGAAAAAGACAAAGAAGAAACAGAGTATTTGTGTAGAATTGGCATACCGTATTTCGGTAAACCCTCACACAAATTTGCAAAACGTCTCTCAACTCAAGTCAAAGCAAAGTTCCAAATAGACTTATCCTTCTACTACACTTCCTTTAAAACCGGATCCTATTTTAATTTGAAGTCCTTAACTGCTCGTGCTCTGTTGTCAAATGTTGTATATAAATTTGCACGTTTGCGCGACGCAACAATGTCATACATTGGTATGACAACGCGACATTTAGGCATTAGAGCAAACGAGCATTTGAGCCTCCAATTAAATTCAAAAAGGATTGCTGTAAAAGACCACATTTTGACTTGTGAAAAATGCAAATCTGAAAGTTTAACGGTAAATAATTTTAAAGTTGTGCAAAAGTGTAATGATGAGTGTGAGACCAAAATTCAAGAAGCCTTTATTCATAAAAAAAAAATCCTAAATTAAATTCTCAATTATATGCCAGTGGCAGTGGCGCCGCCACGGGGGGGCGAGAGGACGCGACCGCCCCCCCAATGATTTTTTGATCATTTTTCCAAATCACCTAGAACCGCAGAGTTTTTTTTAGGGGGTAGGGGGAGTGACGTCAGATGCTTTTTTTTATTATTGTTTTTTTATATTTTTATTTCAAGCCACTTAATTTCGGCTTAGGATTTTTGTGATAGTAAAGTACATGCATCATGGAGATGACCTAGTTGAGCATCGAAGCCAGCTTCGGAGCCCAATGCACCAACCACTCGGCCAACTCAACCTCAGATGCTTTTGGCAATGTAATTTTTGTAACAAAATGTCTAGCTCCATCACGTGTTCTAATATTCTTCGACATTTCTAATTTCGCAATTTGCAAACGCATGTGACAGAAGCAATCACAGCTTACTGTAAAAGACAATGGTTACACTTCATATCAATGATCAGCTGTTGTATCATGAAATTCACCAGGAAGGGATAAGGTATCTCAATACTTTGTGAAATCATAGTTGGTTTGACAACTCACATACTGTAATTTCACGAAGCCTATTCGTGAACCGTGACTAGTGTAACGTTTTGAGAAGTTTAAAGTAGCAGCGGGGAAGTGAGGGCTTTTCAGAATCAGAAATCTCTTAGGTTTCAGCTAGTATTCATTATACATAGATTGATTGGCAATCCAAAATAGAATGTAATTTAGCCGAATAGTATTAAATTAACTTTTTTCTGACGTGAGGTACCAATAACAATAAGCTTGCCTCAAGAACTCCAAAATGATGGCTAATTTAAACCAACCAAAAAGAATGTACCGGTGTCGATAACAGTCTTGTAGCCAGTGGTGTTGAAAGAGGGGGCAGGGGAATACAAAGTACCGGGGCCCGTCATGTTTTCAGGGGCCCGGCCAGTTTAGCCAAACAAAGCGCCATCGCAAGACGAAGACCTGTTTCTTTTTTTTTGCTCTTCACTAAATTTTTAGTGGAAAACAGGACGTCTACAGACGTGGTGACCTTTTTTTTGCTCTTCACTAGATTTTGAGTGAAAAATAGGGCGTCTGCGGACGTGTGACCTTTTTTTTTGGAGACACATGAGGGGGCCCGCAATGGTGTCCTGCTCAGGGTCCCTCGCTGGCTCTCGGCGCACCTGCTTGTGGCTTTAAATTAGCCACATTTAACCAAATAATGCGAATATTATTAGATAGATAAGATTTATATTATTGGTTAGACTTAGTTACTGCAAAACCTTGCTAGCGCATAAGCTATTAGTAACTGGCTATTAAGTAGCTTACATTAAAATGGACGATTCATACGATCCAAGCAGGAGCGTATTTAGGGGGGGGGGGCATTGTGCCATGCCCCCTCCCCCTTTTGACTCTGCTTTTTAGCCAAAAAGAATAAAACTAATGGTGCCAAGTGACAGAAATATGCCAGACTCGTGTGATGGTTTCTGTAGCCTATAGCCAGGTGCGGATCCAGGGGGTAGGATGAAGGGTATGCATCCTTCCGCCAGCCATTTTCAAAAATGTTTTCGATGTATACAATTTTTTTCATAATTAACCAACTCTTCGATAGCAATAACCCTTACGCATTAAGCACGCATATTCAATAAAGTGCGAGCAAAATGTTATTTGGTAAAGCACTCAGAATTAGGGATAAAATATATAAATAAAATTGGCCTGAAAATTATTCAAAAAGCACTAAAATAGCCATTACAGTCCGTAAATTTTCAAAATTTTCCGGGGAAGCATACCCCCCGGAACCCCTAGAGCTTTTCTTGTTTCTCAATCAGCTTCAAATTTGTTCCGCCGAAAAAAAATACGCTTGAAAAAATGTGAAAATTATGGCCCCTTCCCCCCTCCCCACCATTTCCAAATTTCTCGCTACGCCACTGGATCTAAGTATGCCGCTACCAACAAATATCAATGAAAGAAATGCTGCAATAAATCATAGCAGAATTGTTTTAACAAAATCACAGGATGAATATCCTCTAAGTGCTAAAACTAATCGAGCTTTTATTGTCGATTGGTATAAAGACCACTCCTCCTGGTTTTGGCAGGAACATCCCGACGTGTTGGAGGCTGTGTTTTGTTTTTATTGCCGTGTCTTCAATGCCACAGTAAGTATACTTATATGTAGCTAGTTTAAAAAACTTATGTACATTGTCTCAGAAACACAAATAAGTTGGTCTTATTTCATCTAAGAAAACCCGTAGATTCCACTTATTATGGGTGAAAGACTATGGATCGATTCCAGAGTTTCCAATATTTTATAGCGCTTCAGCAATATTTCTGTCGTTGTTTATTTCTACGCAAAATATGCTCAGACGCAAACAAAGGATGAGAAGATGACATAGAAAAAGGAAGGCGCAACAAAATGTTTAACCGTTGCAGCATGCAGATTGCGGACCCATAACCACTATAAAAGCAATTAAGGGTCTACATGGTTGCACAACCTATGATATTAGCAGAAACTTAATCACTACACCTAAAGTAAATGAGTGAAACAATGTGAAATATATCGTGTGATATTGACAAAGGCATAATGAACATAAGTTTAGCCATTTTTAAAAAGTACATGATTGTTCACTTTCTTGTAAATTTGGTAAGGCACGCAATGCATGCCTGGCATTAAATGCAGAATGCGTCCCTGATTTACTGTGACTTTTTCCTTTTAACAAATATTTCGTAAAAGTGGCGTGTTTTCGAATTATCAGTTTCGATGCACAAAACATGCCTGGTATCAATGGGTTACCTCCTAGAGTTTGTGAAAATAGCTGGTTAACCTATGATCTTGTTAAAATTATACGTTACAATATAGTTACAAAATGAAAAAAATTTCAGTAAGTGCAGTGCAATAGCCTTCTTTA
Source organism: Trididemnum miniatum (assembly GCA_964006365.1). Lineage (NCBI taxonomy): Eukaryota > Metazoa > Chordata > Ascidiacea > Aplousobranchia > Didemnidae > Trididemnum > Trididemnum miniatum. The sequence goes on along the minus strand of OZ023248.1, from coordinate 22,274,512 downwards.
GGAATGCCGATTAAACTACACCCACGGAAAGCTAATGTGCCTATCGTCTTGTTCATGTTTTTGCGTAGCTCTGCAAAAATCCCAAGTTATGACGCCCTTTCGCCCCCCCCCCCCCCCCCCAATGTTTTTTCCTGGCGGCCCACTGGCCAGTGGGTCTTCGTTTCAATGAAATGTGTTTTAATGTTGGTATTGCTTTTGTTTACGTTCCATGATACGTCGTGATAGTGGTGGGAATTAATGGTGTGTACTCGTAATGCGTTGACCGTCAATATGCTTTGATCTAATATTGTCTTATATGATTTCATAATTGCATGTATTATGTCGTATCTTTTTCATAATATTTACTACTGTTTAAAATACTACTACGAAAGTTTTGCTGTAACTGTAAAAAGCATAATTTTTCTCTGATGAGAACCTGAAGTGGTCACTTGACTCGAAGAGTGGTCGCTTGACTGGAAGACCTTTAGGTCCCTTCGCGACCTTCCTATGTACATCTGTAAGTCTTTGTGCCGTGATTTATTTAACGTTGATGTTATTGTTTGTGATTGTTTAACATCGTGGGCTTTCAGATGCATGAAAATAAACTGGTTGTTGTTTGAAGAAATGGGTCGAAAACGTTCAGTTTTTTAATAAAAATGCTATCAATTTTAAATTTGCTGGCGATTGCAACTTTATGGTATAAAAAAAGTACCTCTTTACCGAAGTTTTACAATAGAAAAAATGGAGTAAAATTATGACAATGTTCGTTTTCAAGTGACGTCATCATTCCATGATGACGTCATCGACATTTGATTCTCTTGGTAAATGAATGTAAGATTAAAGATAGCTTGAAAATAAAGTTTTAATTTCACATGAGTTGCAAACCAATGAGTAGGCACAAGTTTAAAGAGGACCCCCCTATTATCCAAGTACCCGGGTAGCAGATGTTACCATTAAATTTTTATGCTTTCCACTGCTCCGTTCAAGAAAAGATTTTTGGCTATCGACAATGTTTCGAGCGCCCAAGGCACATAAAAAAAAAAAAAAAAACGCACGAGTAGCTTGAGAAAACTACCCTGAAATTACATTTAAAGTGACCTCATCACCGATGCTGTGACGTCATCACCCCACCGATACTCATTTTAGAACATTTATGGAATGATTAAGGTACATGGCAAGTTTCACGCCTCTGTCTGCTCTTAAGCATACTTTTTTAGAAAACCTCGTTAAAAATTTGGGACCCAAGTTTGAAATACCGAGCATGGCAGTCGCCAGTCCTTCTATTCAAGTCGTCTATGATACCAGGGACTGCTGGTACTGTTCAGTTTCCGTAAGCGAAAAGTTGGGAAATGCTTGATTTGTAGACCTAGTCTAGGAGTATTTTCATTGGCATAGCAAAGATAGGAGAAGGTTAACTTAAAGTACCTTTTAGTTTTAAGTTCAATACTAGGTTAGTAAGGTATACAGAATCAGCTATTTATTATTACACTGGTCACAGGGAGATTAGCTCTAGGTTGGTTCAGAAGGGTTTTCATGGCGTGGAGTTGTTATTTTACTGCCGAGTAATTTTATTTTCTAAGTTTGGCCACTGGCCGTCAGATCGACCTGATTTTCCGAAATATATCTTCAGCAATGCTGAGTAATTCCCGCCATTCGCACATTCGTCACGCATGATCTCAATAGTAGAAAGAAACGAGACTTAGTTCATACCTATGTGTTACCATGGTGATACAGCACATTGGAACGAGACTTAGTTCATGCCAATGTGATATAGCACATAAGAATAAAAAGTTAGTTCATACCTATGTGATATCGCACATAGGAACGAGATTTAGTTCATACCAATATGATATAGCACATAGGCATGAAAAGTCAGTTCATACCTATGTGACATAGCACATAGGAACGAGACTTAGTTCATACGGATGTGATATAGCACATAAGAATGAAAAGTTAGTTCATACCTACGTGGCATAGCACATGGGATCGTTAATAAGGCTATAGTACATAGGAAAGTAAGGGTTTACGAATGGTATCCCATAACATACGGCCAACAATCAATGTTTGCTGGGCAATTCTCCATGCACGCAGTGTTCAAAACTAGTGAGTTGGCGCTATGGAAAAATGCACGTTGTCCATAAAGTCTTGTTGCAATTATGGGGCGCCGTTGTGAAAAAAAACGATTTTGCAAATTTTGTACGAATTTTCAGCAACATTTACACAGTTTCACAGCTATTTAGTTAAATCGAAGTGAACTGCAGCTAAAACGTTTCGAAAAATGCAATAACAGCCAAAGTGTAACGACATTTAATAAATAGCAGCGATATTTATTAAATAGCGGCTATATTTATTAAATAATGCGACATTCATTAAATAGCGGCGATATTTGATAAACAGAAGCAACATTTAATAAATAGCAATGATATTTAATAAACAGAAGCGCCATTTAATAAATGGCAGCGACGTTTAGCTAAAGTGCAGCGAAAAATTAAAGTGCTGCGGTAACATGCTAATGAGATCAACAGTGTTTCCATTTCTTCATTTTTCGTAATATGAAATCGCGGTAGTACAGCCACAGTGTACATAAAATTATTTCAGTGGACCCACTTCAGTGGACCCACTTAATAGATTCTATTTGAATAAGCGATAAATTAATTATTTATTCAAAAGTTTGATTGTGAAATGGGAAGATTGTGAATTGGGAAGCGCTTTGCAGCTGCATGCCCTGAGCCTGAACTTGAATTTTTTGGCGTCAGCAACTTGGATGAATAATCTGCATCAGCAACCTAGCCTAGTGCCACTTTATGTTTAAAAGAGTGACTTATTCTTCATCTGACTTACTAAACTTCAAACAAATTAGTCATAAATCAACTTCTTGTATTTCTCTCTCTAATCATGTGTGGGATATATTAAGGAAACTGGGAATATCAAAAGCAACTAGGAGAGGCTGCAGAGCAGGTAAACATGTTAAATATTTTCATACAAGTCATCTGAGAAATAGAGTTTTACACAAGAATTTGCCTATATGTGACCAAAATAATGCAAAGGAATCGCTAAAAATTGGACTTTTCAATGCTCGATCTTTATGCAACAAAGTGGGTTTAGTTATTGAGCTTATCAAAGAATGCAGTCTTGATTTGCTGTGTGTTACTGAGACCTGGCTTAGAAAAAATGACCAAGCTAAAACCAGAGAAATTCACGAACTGGGATTCGAGATATGCAGTAAACCAAGATCGAGTAGAGGAGGTGGTGTTGCATTTCTTTTCAAACCTGATCTGCCTGTAAAACATCAAAAGACAGAAAATTTCAAATCCTTTGAAGTGACTGAAGCCATTATCTGGGCCAACAATGAAAGGATCAAAATTTGTGTGGTTTATAGACCAGGAACTGTGAAACGCAAAAACTAAATCAATGAGAGTATTACTTCATTATTTTTGACTGAATTTAATAGCTATTTAGCCAACATTTCTACTCACTGCAATCAAGTTGTATTATGTGGAGATTTTAATTTTCATTTGGAAAATAACACTGGCGATGCTCAGAAATTTCTCATTTTAGTTAACATGCATGGTTTTGACCCACTGCCGCACTTTCAGCTTCAGTCAACTCATGACAAGGGTGGGGTACTTGATGCTTTTTTGTGTCTGGGAACTCGTTTTCCCCGCAGAGGTGTCTTAGAGACCTAAGTATCAAAGCTGACACAGGGACTGTTTCTGATCATTATTTGGTCACAGCAATACTGGAAACTGATGTCATCACTGTAGATAGTAACTTATGGGTTAGAAAGTTTGTTCGAAATTTGAAAGATATTGACCTTAATTTGATAAAGACAGATATAAAGCAATCAGAGCTTAGTTCCAAGGTTATGAAATGTCAAAATTCCAATGATGCTGCTAATGTATATAATAAGTTAACTGAAATCATAGATAAACATGAACCTCTATCTGAAAAAAATTTCAGAGTTTCCAGAACACCTTGGTGGAATTCTGAGTGCCAAAATGCTCGCAGGAAAAGAAGAGCTGCAGAGAGAGCTTTTAGAAAAATCAAATCTTCACAAAACAAGCTGAAATATTATGAAGCATGTAGCCTAACCCAAAAAATTAACTTAACCCAGCGAGAAGAATATTATAAAGGTAAACTTATTGATCACAAGGGAGATGCTAGAGCTACTTACAATGTAGTCAACCAATTGTTGGATAAATGTTCTGAAAAGTGCAATATGTCTTTTTCTAACCACATTCATGTTAATAATTTTGCTAATTTCTTTGACAACAAAATAAAACAAATTTATGATGAAATACACACTGAAAGGGGTACTAACGAAAACGAAACTGGTGAGGCAGAAATGGGCAAGATGTCAAGCCATACCATTTTAAGGAACTTTCACCCACTAACACTATCTGACATGAAAGCCATAATCGATTTCTTGCCTCCCAAAACATGTGAACTTGACCCTTTTCCTACTTCCATGGTGAAACAATGCAGTGATTTATTGCTACCGGCCATACTGCACATAGTAAATCTTTCTTTGATTAATGGTATTTTTCCTGAAGTACTTAAACAAGCCTGTGTGACCCCGTTGTTAAAAAACAAATTGTTAGATGTTGATGATGTTTGTAGTTATAGACCAGTCAGTAATCTGCCTTTTTTGTCTAAAGTTATTGAAAAATGTGTGCATATTCAAATTGATATGTATTTGTGTGAAATTTTCTTTATGGTGAGTTTCAATCGGCTTACAGATCTGGTTTCAGCTGTGAAACAGCTCTTGTTAAAATTAGTAATGATATTTTGTCTTTTCTTGATACCAAGTCAAATGCTGTGCTACTTTTGTTTGATCTTACTGCTGCCTTTGACACTGTAAACCACAACCTGCTACTAGCTAAATTGTTTGAGAATTTTGGTTTTGCTGATAATGCGTTAAAATGGTTTTCAACGTATCTTAAAAATAGAAGCTATTATGTTAAAGGTGTTAATGATTCAGTGTCGCATGTTGTTAAAGTAACATCCGGGGTTCCTCAAGGTTCAATCTTGGGACCTGTTCTGTTCAATCTGTACTTTAAAGATGCAAAAATGATTGCGAAATCTCATGGTTTTTCTGTACATTCATATGCTGATGACATGCAATGTTATTTCGAGCTTGGAAAAAATATCTGTATTGATTTTGTTTCTGATAAAATTACCTCTTTTCTACTGGCTCTTAAAAACTGGATGACTGGCAACTATCTAAAATTAAACAAAAACAAGACCAAAGTAATAGAATTGTTGCCTGCTAGTCATAATGTTAATGCCAATATTAGTTACTGACTTGTGTATTGATTCAAGTTGTGCTTTGATTTTGCCTACTTTTTATGTAAAAAACCTTGGTGTTATTTTTGATGCTAAACTTAATATGAAAAAACATGTACATAAGGTAGTTAGTACATGTTACGCCAATATACGGAATCTTGGTAGAATTGCACCCAAGCTCTCTATTGACTTAAAAATTGAACTGGTACATTCCATGATCTTGTCGCACATTGACTACTGTTATGCTCTTTTTTACGACTTGCCTGAAATGTTGCTGAAAAAGTTGACTAAAGTTTTGTATGCTGGTGTCAGATTTATTTTTGGACTTCACGGCAGAGGCGTAGCGTAGGGGGGGCAGTGGGGTACATATGTCCCCGGGCGCCAAGGTACAGGGGCGCCAAAATGGGGCGTGCAAAAATTTCACAACAAGGGTAAAAAGCCGATCACAAGCAAGATTGCACCTGCGGCAGACATCGTCTGATAGTAGTAGACTAGTACGCACCGTAGGGGAAGGTGGGGCAAAACGGGACACGGGGAAAAACGACAGTAGCGTAGCGAGGGGGCAAGTAGGGGCACGCGCCCGTGGGCGCACCACCTAGGGGCGTACCAAGAAGTTCTTTTTATACTCTTTTTTTGACGTATTCACACAAATTTTAAAAACTACTTCGTGGATTACTGTATTGTAACGTATGCTGTTCGCAAAGGATTCAAATCACGCCTTACTTCCGACCACAAATCATGCACCAAAGGGGCGCACAAAACAGTGATTTTATACACTTCAGTTTCGACGTAATCTTTTAAACTTTAAAAAAATCAATTTCTTGCAATGCATCTGACACCTGTATATGCTTTTGGCAGAGAAGTGAAATCACTCTTTATACCCGATCACAAATCGCCCGTTTACTCTATTATGACATCACAAAGAGGTTTAAAACTGCGCGTACATAGTTATTAGACTTTGCAGCGATTAAACAGAAGAAAATGGAACTCCACTAGAAGAAAAGTAAAGAAGCGATAGGTATCTACCGTATTAGATTTTCATTACTTTAGCGTTAGATGGATGCTAAAGATTGTTGGTAAGTCGATTAAGAAACGCGTATAGTCGCTCGCTGTAATACTGTGCTAAAGCTCAGATGGCCGAGTGGTATAGAGCGTCTGTCTCTTGAGCTGTAGACTCGGGTTTGATTCCGAGTCGGGTCAAACCAATGACTTTAACATTGGTATTCACAGCTTCCCTGCTTGACGTTCAGCATTGAAGGGACAGTGTGGAGAGCAAGCCGGCAAGTTTACTTGTTGTGCCGTTGGGAAAGGCACTTAACGGGATTCCCCCATCTTGGTGTGGTAGACAGATGGCCGGCAACTCCTAAGCGAGCTCGTATAGCGCATTGATCGCTTTCTCGTGATAGGAGGATAAATATGTAACCAAATAATAAAGCTACACCACAGTGATCCTAAACTTTTTTAACCAATAGGCCCTTTCTGATAATACAGGAACAAGTGCCGATCGAAGCATTAACTAAACTGAAGCTTTGCCTCAATGACTTTTTCTGGGTGTTTTCTTTTGCAGTTTGTATTGTTTTGCTACCGTGATTGGTGTGTAGACTGTGATTTCCAATGCGGATATTTTGAGTATTTGACAGCAATCACAGAATGAGAAAATAGGAAAAAATCTGGCAATTTAGGGGTTGCGAAGCGCAGCCCCGTTGCTGCTGCTGAGATAATTTAGTTACAAATGTGAAAGAATTGCAGTATCGTAGGATAATATTGCAGCTGATCGCTTGATTGCTCTATATGAAATGCAACTCCGTTTTCTGGATAGCCTTTTTTTCAGATTGACGGTCAAACTTCTTGTTGAGATTTTGAGCGAAAAAGCTTTGCAGTTTGATGTGGGCAGCTTTCCCCAGTGTGGGCCCCTAGCCGACCGTTGGGATGTTGTCGTCTCCATAAAAGAAAAGAAAGGTCTTCACCCACAATTCTCGGCCCTTAAATGGAATCTTGGTCCCCTTGACGGCTAAGTGGTCTCCAAAAAAAAGGTCTTCACCCGAAATTCGGTGACCTCAAATGGAAACCGGGGACCCTTGACGGCTATGTGGCCTCTCCAAAAATAACAGAAAGGTCTTCAACCATAATTCGGGGCCTCCAAATGGAATCCGGGGTTCTTCAACAGCTAAGGGAATCTCTCACCATACTACTTTGGGACCTCTATGATGGGCCCCTAAAATGCTCTTTCATGGACTCGTACACACCCATGAGCCCGGGGCAGATTGCCCCCTGTAATCCCCAGCCCCCCCTTTTAAGCCCTGGATGGGGGGGTCCTGTAGTGTGTCTTTTGTATCCTTGACATTCAGTTGGGACAATCTATTCTACAGTATTAGAGCAAAAATGTAATTTTGGCAAAAAGCTGCCAATTTCGTTCTGCATCTCTCTCCACAATGTCTTCTGATTGTACTCAAGGGATTGCATGTGATAAGTTTTTACCGGCCCGCCTCTGGCTCAGAAAAATTGCCGCACCGTTAAATAAAATATCTTTAATTTCTAAAAACAGATCAGCGTTTTTAGAGTCTACATTGTTAGCGATTTAACTGGTAGGAAGATTATGCCAAAAAAAGGGAGTGGAGCTCAGGGTCGAAAACGGCGAGCCCAATTCGAAGCGTTTTTGAATGAATCTAGAAAATTTATGAAAAAAAATTTTGAAAGTTGTGGCTATGCAAAAAGGCAATCGGCCGATCTACGAAGACAAGGCGAATCTGCTGGTACAGATAATCATAGAATTGTAAAACACAGGGGGCGCAAAATTTTTGTTTGCCCCGGGGCGCAGGATACCCTCGCTACGCCACTGCTCCACGGCACTGCTTCACGTTTGCACATGCTTCCTTTCTTGAAACGCCTTCATATCTTGCCTATAAAGTTTCGTATTGAATTTAAAAAAGCTTTATTAACTCACAAATGTTTGCATGGAAATGCTCCAGCATATTTAAGAAAATTGATATGTCCTCGATTTTCGTCAGATTCATCGAATTGTTGATGAAATCTTAAGGGAATACGAATTGCACATTATTATTAACTTATTATTGTTATTGAGAATGTGGGGAAGAAGTGAGGGTAGGTGTGGAAAAATTTATGGGGTGAATTTGGAGGTTGTGGGGAAAGTGTGTTGAGAGGTGTGGAAAAATGTGGGAAGCCCACATACTCTTCTACACTTTTCCCACACCCTCCACACTCAACCGACACATCTCCCACACTCACCCAACACCTCTCTCCCACACTTACCTAACACGTCTCTCCACACTCCCCTCACACTTCCCCACACCTCTCACCTCCTACCACACTCATCTGACACCTTCCCCACACCTACCCCAACACTTCTGTCACAAACGTTATTTTGCTTTAATAATAGAACTGAATTTAAATCCTGGGATTTTATCCTTAAAATGGAGTATTTTCGCTTTGTATTCAATGCCATGCGCTTTCTTCTTGAAGGAAAGTTGACTATTTTGTGAAAGCGAGTTTTACTATCATTTCTGCTAGGATAGAGATCAATAAGCGTAGATTTTGCTCTATGTTCTGAATTAAGTGCTTTTGCGGTTTTGTTTTACTGCTTTGCTAATGTTGCCTTTCAATCGTCGAACCTTTTGCGGTTTTGGTCATGTGAATGTTTTTTCATGTATAACGGGCTATAATGATTTAGAACTTCAGATCAGAGTGAGCTTGGTATAGTAGCGCTTGTATTGTATTATTCTGACTAAAGTCGTAATAGTTGTTGTTTCGAGGCAAGGCTTCGTTTTGTTCACTACTGTAATTATTTCTTTTATTCGACTTTATTAATTTTGCTAATTTTTTGCTTTCATGATTCTATTTGAATAAGCTACGTAAATTTGTCAAAGTATTGTGGTGGTGTGAAGAAAGCTGCGAGACGAATTGATTTGGAACCCAACATTTGGGGGCTCGTCCGGGAAAAATTAATTTGTTCACATTTTTTGATTGGAGTTCTGTCAGTTGCAGTCTATCTTTATCAGCATTAATACCGACGTTTGCAAGTTGAAAGAGAGCTAATTCAATACGGATAAGTTGATGAGCTTGAGTGAAAAAGCTGGTTTGACAGGAAGTGATTTGTTAGAGTTTGTGAAGGAACAACAGGCGTATGAGCGGGAAGAGAGAGCTCAAGCCGCGAAGCAACGTAAAGCCGCAGAAGAAGCTGCGTTATTGCAGCGGGAGAAAAATTGGAGTTGAAGAAAATGGAAGTAAAGATTGCTCGTCTCCAAAATGTTGTGCTTGCATCGCAAAGTACGCTGCAGCAAGGAAAAGCTCCAAAACTGCCTACATTTGTTGATGGAAAGGATGAGTTGGACAGTTAGTTGAGGAGATTTGAAAGATTTGCCACCGCTAATCAATGGAAGAAAGAGGATTGGGCGACGTGTCTCGGAGCCCTGTTGACTGGTAGAGCTCTCGATATCTACACGCGCTTATCGGAAGCTCAAGCACTTGATTATGAAACCTTGAAAAAGGTCTTGTTGAGCCGGTACGAACTCACAGAGGAGGGATACCGATCCAAGTTTCGAACTGTTACTCCAGCTGAAGACGGAACTTCTGCTCAGTTTATTGTGCGCCTTGGTAATTATCTTCAGAGGTGGATTGAGTTAGCGGATTGCGGTACAGCATGGGAAGATGTTCGTAAAGTTTTTATCATAGAGCAGTTCTTCAACATGTGCTCGAGAAATTTGGCTGCCTATGTCAAAGAGCAAGGAACGAAAAGTTTGGACGACATTACGTCAATCGCAGACCACTACTTACAAGCTCATGGCTTGTCATTTAAGGCTGCGTCAAACCAGTTAAATCCGAGTCAGGTTGGTGTGTGTTATCACTGCAAGCAAGCTGGACACAAAGCTATCGACTGCCCAAAGCTAAAAACAGCTGCTCAAAGCAACACGCGAAAGTGCTTCATTTGTGACCGAAGTGGACATTTTGGCCAAAGATTGCCAGATGAGGAATAGCGTAAACGATGAACGAAGACGAACTGCTGCCTCAGGCTCAGTGGAATCACCACAACGAGAACAACGTAACGAAGAACCGATGACCAGTGATTGCCATCAAAACGAATGCTTGATTGAGTATTTTCCAATTGCTCAAGGTAACGTGGGTGATTATTTAAGATACGGGTTGTAATGGTGTTGTAGTGAAGAAAAAGTATGTTGCCGAAGATGAGTTTACGGGTGATTTTAGAAAGCTAATCTTGCTGGACAAGATTACTATTTACGCCCCTGTGGCTAGTATCTATATTCGAACGCCTTTTTACGAAGGTAGAATTGAAGCTCTATGTCTCGATGATGCTGTTAATGATCTAAAATGATAGGAAATACTGCGGGAGCTCAACCCCCAGATCGCCCCAGGCGTATCGACGCGGTAAAACAATCGGCCGCAGTTACCACGAGGGCACAGGCTAAGAATTCAAATAAACCGCCGAAGTCAATTAAAATTGACACTGAATTAAAATGGGCCATCACCAATCGGGATGAATTTCAAAAGGCCCAATTAGAAGACAAGTCGTTGGATAAACTGCGAGAAGCTAACGAAGAAAAATACTGTGGTCGAGGACGATCACACGTTGCGCAGAAAAAAGGGTTGCTATACCGCTACTATGAGCATCCAAATGTGAACAATGGCAAAGAAGTTGGGCAGCTGGTGGTACCCAAAGTTTTACGCAAGAAGATAATGGAGTTGGCCCATGAGACGATGATGAGTGGTCATATGGGTATAAAGAAAACCACGGACAGAATATTAAGCAATTTTGGCCTGGGATGAAGGATGATGTGAGAAGGTTTTGTTTATCTTGTGATATTCGCAAAAGAACTCTCAACAAAGGTTGCGTAGCTAAAGTACCACTTCAGAAAATGCCTCTGATTGACACATCTTTTAAAAGAGTGGCCGAGGACATGTTGGACCTATTCATCCACCCAGCACAGAAGGACACAGATTTATTCTTACGTTAGTGGATTACGCCTACAAGATATCCAGAAGCAGCTGCTTTGAAAGGCATAACAACTGAAGAAGTTGCGGATAGCCTTCTTATGTTTTACAGTCGTTTTGGCGTACCAGAAGAAATCCTGAGTGATATGGGAAGCCAGTTTATGTTAGATTGTATGAAAGAAGTAGAACGTCTTCTCGAAGTGAGACATATGTCAACCACACCCTATCATCCTCAGTGCAATGGACTGGTGGAAAAATTTAATGGGACGTTAAAGACAATGCTACGTAAATTATGCGCGGATCAACCCCGTGACTGGCACAGATACCTAGATGCTCTTTTGTTTGCTTACCGCGAGGTACCCTAAGCAACAACAAGCAAGCAACAAAATTTGCTCCTTTCGAGTTGTTGTATGGGAGGTCAGTTAGAGGTCCTATGCATATACTCAAGGAGATGTGGTCAGCACCCGATGCAGAGTCCGAAGTTTTGTGCACTTACAGATACGTCTTTGAGTTGCGTGACAAGATGGAAAGTGTGGACGATTGTTGAAGAAAGAGTCGGCGCTTCTCAAAACAAGGGTAAAGATGATTATGATCGAATACATAGGGTAAAGCGACGTCAGTTTCAGTGTGGTGACTTCGTATTATTACTGCTTCCCACAGGTAATAACAAATTACTCATGCAGTGGAAGGGTCCGTTTAAAGTGGTTGAAAAGGTTGGACCAGCGGATTATAAAGTTGACATGAATGGCAAGATGAAGATTTTCCATGCCAACTTATTGAAGAAGTATTATGTTAGGGAAGACACCGCAAACAGTGACACGATTGCCAGCTTCGCGAAACAATCTACAACAACCGAAGAAGCTGTGAGTGAATCTGATACACAGTTGCTAGAGTTTGTTGAGATGGAACGAAAAGAGACTATAAATGAAGTGACAATTGAAAACCTTTTGGAGGCTGAAAAGTTGCAAGCGACCAAGTTTATGAACAATTTTAGTGACATTTTCAGCGAGGTGCCTGGTTGTATGAATCTGCAAGAACATAAAATCACGTTAACTTGTGACAAACCAGAGCAATCAAAACCGTATGCCATACCTTTCAGCATGCGTGAGGCATTGAACCGCGATTTAGATGCTATGCTTGAAAATAAGATTATACGACCATTTGATTCGCCTTATGCATCGCCTATAGTGCTTGTACCTAAGAAAGATAGTTCCACGCGCTTGTGGGTGGATTATCGAAAGCTTAATAAGATCACCGTTTTTGATCCAGAACCGATGGTTAACAGTGCCGATATTTTTCAAAAATTGGCAAATGACCGATATTTCACTACAATTGATGTTACAAAAAACTGCTGGCAAATACCAGTGGTTGAATCTGATATCTATAAAACCGCTTTTGTCACTCATGCAGGCACATATGAGTTTTTAAAAATGCCTTTTGGAGTGGTTCTTCTGCAACATTTGTGCGTGCAATGCGTAACCTGTTACACGGTGTAGATAATGTTGAAACCTATATTAATGATACAATTGTTCACACACGTGATTGGCAAAGTCATGTTAAAACGCTAAGTTGTCTTTTTGAACGTTTTTGTGATGCCGGAGTGACCGTTAAGCCGTCAAAATGTGTTATTGGTGCTCGAAGTGTTGAATTTTTGAGACATAATGTTGGGGAGGGATCTGTTGGCTTACATGGTGCTAATGTTGAAAAAATTAAATGTGCGGTTAGGCCACGTACCAAAAAAGGAAGTAAGATCGTTTTGGGGACTCTCAGGGTACTACCGTGACTATATCCCTCATTACGCTGCAGTTACTGTTCCGTTGACCGATTTAACCAAAAAAGGAAAGCCTGATGTTGTTGAGTGGGGGCTAGCTCAGGATAACGCTTTTCGATCTCTTAAATCTAGCTTAACAAGTGCTCCAATTTTAAAATTGCCCGATGTTGATATGCCATTTGTGTTGCGTTGTGATGCTTCAAGTGTAGGATTAGGAGCTGTGCTACTGCAATATCATGATCAAGCATTGTTTCCAGTCAGTTATGCCAGCAAAAAAGTTGACCGACACAGAAAAACGATATTCGACAATTGAACGAGAGTGTTTGGCAGTGGTTTGGGCCATTAAAAAGTTTAAAATGTATTTGTATGGTGTTGAATTTACTTTACAAACAGACCACCAACCACTGCAATTTATTAATTACACAAAATTCTTGAACGACAGAGTGATGCGATGGGCCATGTTTCTTCAGAATTGTAATAGTAAGTACGAGTACATTAAGGGATCTGATAACGTTGGGTCTGATTATATGAGTCGTCTCAATTAGTGATTTACTTTAATGAATATTTTACACAGATTGGGCTATCAATTGCTGAAAGCGTCCCGCAAACAGGTAAATATGAATTTAAGAATTATCTTTCAAAATCTGTACATCAAACCATAGTTTTGCACAATCCCGAACCTATCGAAGTTTATAATATAATTAACTCTTTAAACTTGCACAAAGCTAGTGGACATGATGATATACCCTCTTTCTTCTTGCGCCTAGGAAACGAAGTGTTAGCCCCCGTTCTGTCTGTATATTTTGGCCTGGCCTTTGATATTGGCCATTTTCCTCAAATTTTCAAAACCGCGAAAGTCATACCAATTTTTAAATCTGGGAGTAAACAACAAGCCAGCAACTATCGACCCATTTCTCTACTTCCGTGCCTATCTAAAGTCCAAGAAAAACTGATAAAAACCAGACTTGTAAATTTTTTCAAAAATAATAATGTTCTCTACGAGTATCAATATGGTTTTAGAGAAAACCATAGTGTCGTTCATGCCCTCCTTGACGTAACAACTACCTCGTATGATGCGATCCAGAATAAAAATTTTACTGCTCTTCTGTTAATGGACCTTCGAAAAGCGTTTGATACCGTTTCTCATGAAATTCTGCTAAATTGTCTCATTACGGCATCAGAGGGCGAGCATATGACTTTATCGAAAGTTATCTAAATTCACGTACCCAATCCGTTTCTATTAATAACTGTCAATCCCAAACAAAACCCATAAATATAGGTGTACCACAGGGTTCTATATTAGGCCCCCTTCTGTTTCTTATTTATATAAATGATCTCCACAATGCCGTAACCAAACATCGTCTTTTTGCGGATGACACTTGTCTTGTCTTGAGCAATCCTTCTCTAACTGCTTTAGAAACAAACTGCAATTTGGAACTAAAGAAGTTACAAAATTGGTGTAATGCGAACAAACTTCAAATTAATCCGAAAAAATCTGCTGTCATTTTAATTCCCCCAAAATTAAATAACTTAAATCCCGAAATCAAACTTTCCTATGGTGATTCTACAATAACCGGTCTAGACTCTATTAAGTGTCTAGGAGTATCTTTAGACAAGAAACTTGATTTCAAGATACACATTGAAAATATGGTCTCAAAACTTTCTAAATCTATAGGAATCTTGAGCAAGCTTCGTTATGTTCTTCCGTCGTCTACTCTGCATCTCCTTTACTTTTCTCTTGTACATCCCCACTTACTTTACGGTCTCCCGCTTTGGGGTAGCACATTCTCTTCTTACCTTGCTAAACTACAACGACTTCAAAATAAAGCAATCAGAATCATCTCAAACTCATTTTCTTCTATCACGCCGCAATTTCATAAACTTGGCATTTTGAAAATACACGATTTGTATACGTATGAAATTTCTAAATTAATGCACCAACACTCGAAGCAATTACCTCCTTCTGGTCTCCTTTCCTGTTTTAACAGCCTTACAGCAATACACGATCGACATACTCGATCAAAAACGCAAAATAATCTCTATCTTCCTAAATACAGCACAAACCGTTGTCAAAAATCTTTCAAGTTTCAAGGGGCTAAGGTTTGGAAGTTTCTCTCATCAGAACTAAAAACTCTATCCTATTCGCGATTTAAAACACTTCTAAAAAACAAATTTTTAAAAAGTTATCGTTAAATATATATTTACAATTTTGCAGCACAATTAAGAGATTGCTTCTAATCTCAATGAACTATGGAAATCTTACCAACTGAAATTACTGCAGTATGATCCCAGGGTGGCTGCTTAACTTGTAGACCTTAATCGGTTCTTCGCAGTCTCCTTGTTGATGTAAAAAAATTTTTTTCTCGTTAATATTGAACTTTATTACTTGTCCCTTGTGTTGCCCTAACTTGTGTTTGTTTTCTTTTATGATATCAACTAAAGAAATTGCTACTGACTGACTGAGTGATTTGAATTTTCTGTAGGCCTATGAACGTTTGTTTGAGTCACTGTCAAAATTGGTATTTTGTTTTGAAAAGGGGGTAATGTCACAAACGTTATTTTGTTTTAATAATAGAACTGAATTTAAATCCTGGGATTGTATTGTTAAAATGGAGTATTTTCGCTTTGTATTCAATGCCATGCACTTTCTACTTGAAGAAAAGTTGACTATTTTGTGAAAGCGAGTTTTGCTATCATTTCTGCTAGGATCTATCATTTCTCAATAACCGTAGATTTTGCTCTACACTGGAAACGAAAAAGGTTCGAAAAAGAACCAAAGTAGGCGCTACAAAACATGGGGTATTTTGTCATCAAAAAGACCTTAAACATGGGTTTTTCTGTCATCAAGAGACCTTGGACGGTTTTTTAAACAACTTGGACGGTTTTTAGACTTTGGTTTGAAAAAAACTGCACAGGTTTTTCTATCCACGCCAAAAAATCTTCATAGTGTCGTTTGGAATTAACAAGGTTCGTCCATCGGAACCTTTATGGGTTTGATAAAAAGCCCCAATTGTATTCAAAAACACCTTTTCAAGCTTTTCTGTGCACCTAATAGTAACTTATGGCGAACCTTGGCCGGTTTCTTAACCCATTTGTGCCGAAAGTAGAATTACTTTCAGCTTTGATCTTAAATCTTATATGCGGCATAATTTAGACCTAAATATCTCATTAAAATTTATTTTTTTGAAATTGGGTGTCTACTTTTTGAGATAAATGCCGTCCTACATATAGGACGCTAGGCAAATCCGTTATCAAAAATTTGTAAATTGCGCGTGCGCACAAAGCGCTTGACTGCGATGCGATACAATTACGGCATTTCCATTAGTCGTTTCTTTCAAGGTAATAAGTATGCTGATAGCATAGAATTACAAAACAAGCTGGTAATATTTTGTTTTATTGAAGTTTTGATTGCACTAAACGACAAAATCGTAAGCAACAGCATGACTGAAATAACCTACAGTCTTTACCGAATGTGATATTCTTTGAAGCATTTTATATGAAGTCCGATATCACATTTTTCACATCTTGTAGTGGTTTTTGCATGGCAATGGGCATGGCGTGACCCATGTAAATGACAGTGTTTATAATAAATCTGCATGCAAATCTCAAAGTTGTTTTCTTTTCTCCATATAGTTCAAAAGAATTCCGGTACTATTGAAATAATTACTGTAGAAGAACAATAAAATTATTTTGAAATCAAATATATCAACAATAAGTATTTGACATCAAAGGTTTGATGGCAAATAATTCTTTATTGTTCTTATAATTACGAAATTCAGTGTATCTTTAGGTAGGTACGGTATTCTTTTGAACTATTGGAGAAGACAATCAACTTTGAAAACTGCACGCAGCTTTATTGTAAGCAGGGAGTCGAACCGAACCCGAACCTGAACCGCGAACCGGTAAAAACCGCTTTTTTTCAGTGAACCCGAACCGAACCTGAACCGTTTAAATTTGAGATCATTGAACCTGAACCGAACCCGAACCTTTAATATTTCAAATCTGTGAACCTGAACCGAACCCGAACCTTTAAAATTTTATGCAAGTGAACCCAAACCGAACCCGAACCTATAATATTTTGTGGACATAAACCTGAACAGAAATCGTTTAGTAACAATGGTTGAATCTGAGCTGATTCTTAAAAAATATTATTAAAAATCTCTAGACATGTGCTGCGATGCGTAACATTCTTCCTGCTGACTTGAGTTTTTTCTCGTTCTTCCGGTAACTTTGCGATAACCTCAACTAAATCTAGTCAGATTTTTTATTTGCTGACGTTTCGTTGGTACTGACGACCAACATCATCAGAACGATAAAGCACTGACCTATTCCAACCTTTGCAACATTCTTTCTGCTTTTCAAAATTTAATGAATTTTTACATTTTTATTTAACCTTAATTGATTCGGGCATGCAATTTACATTTCGTTATTTTAATGATACAAAACCCTAATTTAGTTTTTGGCCAAATAAAAGATTTTGAAGTGAACCCGAACCTGAACCGCGAAGCGGTAAAAACCGCTTTTTTTCGGTGAACCCGAACGGAACCTGAACCTTTAAAATTTGGATTTAGTGAACCTGAACCGAACTTGAACCTTAAAAATTTGGTTTCGATGAACCCGAACCTCTAAATTTTGATGCAACTGAACCCGAACCGAACCTGAATCCAAATTTTTGATAAGTCTTGAACCTGAACCGGAACTGAACCGTTAAAAACAAAATTTCTTGAACCTGAACCGGAACCGGAGCGATATTTTAAACGGTTCGACTCCCTGATTGTAAGATCAATAAAAATGCTTGACAATTGATGAAAAATAATTTTATTGATGTCAAATGATGTGATTGTTCAGATAATTACCACTTATCAGAGTGAGCATAAGAATCGCGGTTGGAATCTAACGCTTGCTTTCGTACAGCGTAAGAATCATTGCCGCTGCCGGGACCGCCATTTTGCTATCGCTTGTGCCTAGCGACCTACATCTAGGACACCGATATTTGAAACAAAATATACCGAAAACGGTAGAGAAAATAAAACAGCAAAAATTATTTTAGAAATGGCTGTTATATATAGAATAAATACAACAACAAAAATTTTTCCAAACTTCTTTGCAATAATGCGATAATTTAAAGAATTCCAAGTGCACCTTCATTTTTTTGGCCGAAGCGAAATTGCCCGTTTTCAAAAGCACGCCATATTCTAACTAGAAATAATTTTTTTCAAAAATGAAAATGAAGTTTCCGCAAAAAATACTCATAGTTGCATTACAAGTTCATCTACCTCCATAAATGGGATGTGCGAAGCGCAATTTCAGTTTGAGTAGGTGTCCTACATATAGGACGCTAGGCATAAATGGGTTAAACAACCTAAAAGGTTATAGACAAAACCTTCAAGGGTTTTAAACGAACCTTACTGAACTTTCACAAAACTCTTTATAGGTTTGCTTAAAAACCTTAAGGGTGTTCACGCAAAACCTTTAAGGTCCGAAAAAGCACCAATTTAGGCGCTACAAAACATAGGGTATTCCAATGCCATAAGAACCTTATTAAAAAGTTCTTTCACATTAAAAAAACCATTAATGGTTTTACCAAAGCACCAATTTAGGCGCTACAAAACATAGGGTATTCCAATGCCATAAGAACCTTATTAAAAAGTTCTTTCACATTAAAAAAACCATTAATGGTTTTACCAATCTGTAAAGTCGCACACAGGCAATGTTAGCCTGGTTTATTTAACAACGAGCAATCTACATTGCAACCACCATAATGATTCAGCAGACGCTTGTTTTTTGTATCCCGTAGTAGACATTAGACAAGCGTGTGATGACACATTGCAATCGTTAAAAAAGCAAAATATGTCAGGGCAGCTTATTCTGATATCACACACAATCTTGATTCAAAAGATCACAACGAACTTTGAAAATATCACAATTTTTATATTGTTATGTACAGCAGCAGTAATTATTCGGGTACAATACATGTAAGCACACACACAACGAATGTCACTACTAAGTGACGTACAATTGTATCAAAGTAGAAATTTACAAAATTTCGGGAGTTTGGTTTAAAAACCAATGTTACTTCACTGGAAATTTTGCACTTTCTCCTAGAAGTATTAACACTTAAATGCTCATCAATCTTATTCAGCACTTCGGATACTGGATGTCGATAATCCAATAGCATCCCTTAAAGCAAATCAAAGCAACGTTCAAACTTTCAGTTTCAGTGGTGCGGCCTTCATCTATCGCAACTTCAAACAAAGAGTCATGCACTTCAGGATGACTGGACAATATGGCAACGGTTCCTGCAATCAAAGAGTGAATGTAAATAAATGACGTGCTACGCAAATTGCATGCACCAGTGTAACTCTTTGGAAAACTGAAGTAAGCATTTCTTAACTGAAGTAACAAATGCGAAAAATAAATTTAAAAAATCGTTTGGATAAAATATTTGTGAAGAAAGCGACCCATAGGCACAGGGATGAATCCTGTATGGAGGCAAATGTAGTTGTAGTTTATGTATAGTTACTTGGTCACAGAATTTTCTTGTTAAAATACACATATCGATATACGCGGAATGTGAAAACGAAGCAACTGCAAAAGCAAGATCAGGATGCATGGGAGTGAGTGCCAAGCATACAAAGGGGGGTCTAAAAGAACTCGATCCCACAGTCAGAGGTGCAGGGGCGAAATTAGAAAATTTTGGTGGGTAGGGGGAATGAAATTTTGAATTAGGTTGAAAGTTAACTAAATACAAAGACGTTAGATCGAAAAAAACCCTTTGAAAAATGTTTTCATGTCTGCGGCATAATCAGAAATTCTTTTAGGGAGAGGGCACCAAATTTTGACATGTTTTCAAGCGCAGTTTTTTCGGGCAGACTTATTTTGAAGCATCTTGAGAATAAAAAAAGCTCTAAGGGGGTTCGGGGGCATGCTCCCTTAGAAAAGTTTTGGAAATTTACATAAACACTGTAGTAGCCATTTTACTATTTTTTAAACAATTTTTTTTATTTTGTGCCCCTAAATCCGAGTGTTTCACCAAATACGATGCATTTTGTTGGTACATTTTCAATTATGCGTGCTTAGGACGTAAGGCTTATTGTTATCAGAGATGTCTATTTCAGAATATCAAATCCTGCGGAACCGGTTCCTATTTTGAATCGGTTCCGTTTTTAGGATTCGGTTTAATTGTGAAGAATAATTGCGCGTGATAAATCTTTTCAGTCGCTGCGCATAAACGCAAGTGCGCGCTCGGCCTCGTATGTGTGTGATCATGCGGTGATCGTCGGAGGACCATGGAGTGTAGTATGCACCGCTTATATATATACTGGAGCTTTGTTTCCAAAAATTAAGAGGGGCATGGCCGCTTTTAGGTCCGTGGCTACGCCACTGCGTGTATATATGCTTCGAACTTATAATGCTGTAATCCTTGCGCTGGTTATAAATTCATTGAAAAATGAAACAAATGTATGTTTTTTTTGTTATGCAGTAGTTGAGCGGTTGCGTGCTGAAATGATATCGAAATAGAAGGAACGGCCATTTTATAGATTTAGGATTCGGTAAACGAATCGAAATTCTAAATTCGAAAAAAAAATATTTGGAAATAATACTAGAATACTTAATTATTCTGAAACGGACATCTCTAATTGTTATCGTCATCGAAAAGGTTTGAAATTATGGAAAAAATTGTATTCATCGAAAACATGTTTAAAAATGGCTGGTGGAGGGGATGCATCACCCACATCCCTCCCTGGATCCGCCCCTACCCGCACTGATAACAATGTTTCTTACCACTACGCCAACCAGCCAATTTGGAATCGGTATGATGTGAGGAAAATTATGTCAAAGCTGTTTTGAAATAACAGCACGTAGGCCTACTGCACTTGCACAGTTAGGACACTTCACTTTAAAAGGGTTCGGTTTCAAACAGACCACACCCTGGGTGCACCACTGCCGGGATGGATAACATTTAGAGAAAATTGTTGGTAACTCTTGGACGATTGGTTCAAAAGAAACGTGAAACCGCAAATCGTGCCAAATGGATAGAAGTTGGAGCAATGACTTTGCAATGGAATATATATAGCACGACCATTGCCCAACAACACCGAATCACAATTGAAAAAAAAATTGCTGAAAAAGCTATCTCCTTGCTTTAGTTTTTTTTTTTTTTCTTCGCTTCACTCTGTCGTTGAATACCCAAAATCCAACAATCCCCTCTTATAACTCACTATTTTATCTCCAAAAAGTACAAAAAGAGAAGGAAAGCACTATTTTATCTCCAAAAAGCAAGCAAGCCTAGCTAACGAAAAAGCAAGCAAGCCAAACACATGACGGTGAGATAAAAAGACAATGGAGACAAGACACCACACTGCTATGATTTAAGTAGGAACCATAACAATGAACGACCTTTCAAGGTTGTTTACTGCCGTCAGAGCACAAATACATTCATTTGATGTAACAGATTTTTTGGTTTCTCATGGTATATATGTTTATTATATAAACTTCGCAACGGATATACACAAAATCGACTTTTTCTACCGCAATTTAACCAATGCGCCAAAAAATTACTATTAAAATGAAAAAATGTAGTTTTTTTCGAAATATTAGGCATGTATCTATACCGGTAAACGACTTTTCAAGTGAGATAAACTAAAACAAGGTGTGTTTAAAAGTAGTCAGAAGCCTAGGGAGGCGGGCCAGATCTGGCCTGCGACCTCTTCCTGCACAAACACCTAAAAAATCTGCTGATCCCAAACAGCTCTGGCAGCTGCACAATTGACCAGGCGATGACCTTTTTTATTTTTTAGTGACCTTATTAACTAACTAATCTGAAATGTGCAATAATACATTTTTTCAAGTAAAGACCTCCAAAAAAAGGTCTCTCAGCTAGTTGTGAGCAAGAATTTGACCAACGGCTTCCTGTTGACAAAAATGCTGCCCGCCTTAACCAGAATTGGTTGATTTTGGCCCACTGGTATGAAAAGAGGCCTGCCCTTGTGTTAAAATGTATTGTGACAACAAAATTCCAAGATTCCAAGACTTTTATGTCTATCTCAGTTACAGGACTAGGCTACCCTTACTTCCACACTCTTCTTTTAAAGCTGAAAGGTTTAACTGCTGCTATACTGTTTATTTTAAAATTAAGATCATACTTGAGTGATGAGATCATTGCTAATTTACTATTTTTGGACGTAGATACTTTGCAAGCAAACAAATAAACAAGAAAGAAAAGTATTTTAAATGTAGCATACCAGTACTGTAGTCTATTTTTAAAATTACTCGAATTACTTAAGTATCGGTACCGCACCAGTATATGTGATAACATTTATAATAGCGTACTTGATAACAAAGCATACTTGAACCTAGCACTAGCTGCTTTTGGTTTCAAAATGACGTTATCCTTGTGCTCTAAAAGTTACTACGGTATATACCAGCTAGTTTCTCCAGCAGGAAAGCTGTGAACACCAATTTTTAAGTTGTTGGCTTAATCCCACTTGGAATCAAACCCAGAGTCTACCTATTCACCAATGAGGAATGAAATTATATTCTACCGGGTATAATACCGTAAATCCTGTAAAATTAACTTACCGAATCACTCAGTCGTCTTGCATCATGCCATGCTCGTAGCAGTGTAGATGTAGAAGCTTGCAAAATTAATGTGTTTCTTTCATTTTTTGGAGCTGTTTGAGCAATATTTTTTCACGCTGAGAAAACAAAATCTTTGGTCTAGCACGTTTAAATTTTTGCCGTAAGCTTTCTAACCACGAATGCTGAAAAACAAAATCATTACAGCGCTAAAAAATATTTTACTATTGGAGCTGACGCGACGATTGGATTGAGACGTCTATATCTACCACAAATATGTCGGCCTAAACTATCTAGCAGTCTAAGCCCATCAAGCTTGGTCTTCAACAGTAGTTGACTTTGATAAACGCAAACGGTTTTGATAACAGCAACCATATATTGAAAGACAACAGGAAGTCTGCAGGCACTTCGAAAAGTCCTAACAGCATACACGCTTACCGATAGGTACAACGTTCAACCTTACCGGAAAGTTCAACTTACAAGCTTAATAATCAGTTTGAGCCCGACCCAGGTTAATTGTCATTCTATTTAAATAAGGATCTACAAAAGGGTTCAGGAATATCTGCAGGTTATTTTTGTTAAGTTACGGAAGAAACTACCAAGTGGAAGTTGCTAAATTTGATGATTAAGTAAAAAGTACTGAGGCTAACTAGCAGTTTCTAATCGACACCAAGAAGATACATTAACGGCAGCCATTATTAGATTATTTCGTCATAAGAAAAAAAATGCCAAGAAAAAGCCTCAGCATTTCGGACGAGATTTTAAAAAGATTGGAGAATGAAATTACGAACAAGATTTTGGGAAAGATTGACAGCATTGTGTCAATCAAGTGCAAAGAAATACTTGCACAACATCACCAGCAAAATAACAACGATGAGCTATTGATACGACATGAGATTAATACCTTGAAAAATGACTGGTTATTTTTGCAGTCTGAAATCGAACAACTAAAAGAAAAAGCAGATTACACTCTAGGCGGACTATCCTACATTGCAAATGAATACGATGATTTTTTGACAGACATAAAGAAATTAAAAAACCAAAACCAAAGCATAATTGAAGTATTTAGTCAAATCAACCAAAACGTGGAACAAATTCATAAGCAACAAATTGAAAACGAAGAACAATTGGATAGACTTGAACAATATGGACGCAGGGAAAATTTGGAATTGCACGGCATCCCTGTGAAGGAAAACGAAAATACTAACGAAATAGTTAAGGAGGTTGCCAAATCTCTAGACATAAATTTGGAAGACCAAGTAATCTCAACGTCACACAGGCTATTTGATCATAAACCTCGCAATGAACGTGAACCAGGCCAAGCTAATGACAAGCGAAACCAACATCCTCCCATAATTGTCAGATTCTCAAATCGAGACAAACGAAACGAACTGTACAGCAAAAGATGGAAAATCAAAGACAAACTGACAGCCAAATCATCTTGTGTTCCTCCTACTTTAGCCATCAGAGAAAATCTCACTGAGCGCAGAAAATATCTTCTGAACGAAGCAATGAAGGTAAAATTAGATTTAAAATTTAGATTCCTGTGGACTTTCCAGGGACAAATCTTTCTGCGTAAAAATGAAGCAACCAAAGCTATAAAAATCCTGTGCTTAAATGATTTGGCCCGACTGGTAGGTTCATCCAAGTCCAGGGTTCGCTGAATTGATTTGCAATACCGAGCTGTACAAAATGATCTCATGTAACATGCCCAATTGTAACAGTACATGTAACAAATGTTGCAATGCCTTGCTTCCTTTTTTTTCAATTAGCAATTTAGAATTCAAAATTTTGAATACAAACTATAGTTCCGAAACCAATGTAAGAGATGATGAATATTTTTCTCCCAAGCAAATTAGCAATATTATGAGTAAACAAAATAACTCATCGTTAATGCTTCACTTTAATACAAGGAGTTTAGCAAAAAACAAAAATCTAATTGAAGAATTTATAACCGAAATTAAATATTCTCCAGAGGTAATTGGCATATCAGAAACTAAAATCAACTCTAAAACGTGCCTCAGTTTAAATATTCCAGGTTTTGTTTTTTTTCATAATGACTCTCCGACTAATGCAGGAGGAGTTGGAGTATATATCAATCAAAATCTAAAATATAAACTGAGAAATGATTTATTACTTAACGTACCTAATTGCGAAGATATATGGACTGAAATTTCAACCAACCAAGGCAGTATAATTTTTGCGGTAATTTACAGACATCCATATACTAACTTCCTAGATTTCGAAAATGCTTTGTGTAACACCCTAACCGAATTGGAAAATCAAAAACTTAAGTATATAGTCAGCGGGGATATAAATATAAATTATTTAGAAATTAACAACATAAAAATTAGCAACTACTTCAATTCGCTGCATGCACTAGGTAGTAAACTTTTTATTAATGCGCCTACGAGGTTTTCGAGACATAGCAAGCCCACTTTATTAGATCATATTTACTCCAATATCACCAAAAAAGAACTTATTGGTAAACCATGCTTATTTGACATATCCGACCACTTGCCGACTTGTGTAATATTAGATAGCTTTAGTTGTAACAAGAAATTTAAGTCAAAAATGAAGAGATGTATGAAATCCTTTAAAGCAGAAGAATTCATTATTGATCTGAATTGCCAATTGCAAAGCTATTGTAATATACACAACCAAGACACTGACGTTAATGAAGACGTGTCCAGAATTACTAAAACCTTTATAAAAACACTAAATAGTCATGCACCCCTTAGGCCACTGTCTCGGCGTGAAAGAAAATTGAATGAAAAACCTTGGATAACTAAAGGGATATTAAAATCTATAAAGACAAAAAATAAGTTATTCAAATCTTGCTATAAATGTTCTGAAGCAAACAAAATTGAGTTATATAAAAAATATCGCAACAAGCTTACGCATGTAAAATCCTTTGCAAAAAGTCAATATTATAACAAGTTATTGACAGAAAATCTATCTGATCCGAAAAAAACCTGGGAGGTACTTGGACAAATTATAGAAGGCAGGAGCAAATCGCGTAATAAACTGCCCACTTCCTTAAAAATAAATGGACAAATATGCGAAACTGATAGTGATGAATTCTTGAACCAAATGTGTGAATATTTTGCTAATGTTGGTTCAAATTTATCGAAAAGAAATAAATCTGACATTTCCGAACTAAAGATTTTTTCCAAGTCCATAATGCAAAGTTTTACATTGCATGAAATTACTGAAAGTGAAGTGTCTCTTGCAATTAGCGATGTTAAAAGTAATTCAGCCCCTGGAATCGATGGCATCTCCCCCAAATTTGTAAAAATGGCTAGAGTAGTCTTGACTCCTATTTTGACTAAATTATACAATAAATGTTTGCAACAAGAATGTTTTCCCGATGAATTTAAAGTGGGTCAAGTCATTCCAATTCCCAAAACATCAACACCCAAAGAACTAGGTGAATTTCGACCTATTTCTCTTTTAAACTTATTTTCAAAAATTTTTAAAAAAGTATTGAAGACTAAAATTATGGATTTCATTGACAAATATAATATATTATCTCCTGAGCAATTTGGATTTACAACAAACAGTTCCACCGAACTAGCAATTACCACAATTTATGATAAATTTCTTGATAATCTTGATAAAAATCAATATACATGTGCTATATTTCTTGATATCAAAAAAGCTTTTGATTCCCTTGACCACAAAATTTTACTCAAGAAGTTAGACCACTACGGTTTTCGAGGAAAAATTTGGAATTTGCTGAAATCCTATATGGAAAATAGAAAAATTTGCACTAAAGTAGAACAAAAAGCTTCAAAATATTTTAAAGTGACTCACGGAATTCCACAATGCTCTGTCTTAGGCCCACTTCTTTTTCTGTTATTTATTAATGATTTACCTCAAGCATCAAAGTTTAATGCTACTTTATTTGCGGATGATGCTAACTTGCATATTTCCCACCAAAATCCACACAGCTTGCAAGTAATGGTTAATGAAGAAATCGAGAAAATTGAAAACTGGATGTACTTTAATAAATTAACGTTGAACTATTCAAAGTGTTGTTTTATGATTATAAGTCGCAAGCCCCTTGATGCCTCAAAATTTAGCTTATCAATGAATAAAGTAAACATCAAACGAAGTGATTGTATTAAATATCTAGGAGTGCTATTAGATGAACAGTTAAGCTGGAAAAATCATGTCCAAAAACTAAACAAAAACCGTTCAAAAATTTGTGGGCTAATTTTTAAACTAAGGCACTATGTACCTTTAATCACTCGCAAATTAATTTATTATTCCATGTTTCATTCCGTCATATTGTACTCGTTAATTAATTGGGGAAGAACTACAAATTCACATCTCCACCAGCTTGTAGTTTTGCAGAATAAATTTATTAGAGCCAGTTTATTTCTTCCTCGAAATTCTCCTACCAATTCTCTATATGTTAAATTTCGAACTCTAAAACTAAAAGACATGATCAGATTGGAATTTGCAAAGTTTATTTTTAAATTCAAAAATAACATGCTTCCATCATCATTTAATAATTACTTTATAGATCTCAACAAAGTACATAAACACAACACTAGACAAAAATCAATTGGCAGTTATTATCATCATTCTTTCAATAGCGAGTTTGGGAGGAAAAGATTACAACACATCTGCTTACAGGAGTGGGAAACTATTCCTCTTGCTAAAAAAGAGTGCTCTTTTTCTAGATTTAAAAATAACTATAAAGCAGTTTTATTTGAGCATTACTCCAAAAATCTTGTGTAACTTTATCAATTATCTTAATTGCCTGCTTATTTCAAGCACAGTGAAATTATCCAATGAGTGTAACAACTAATTTTTAAACTCATTTATTGTTAAGAAACGTTCTAGCTAAATTTGAATTATATTTGTAGGAAAATTGTCCGCCGAAAAATTCACTTGTTGGTACAGACGAATGTGTAAACTGAGTTACACTGTAAATATTGTTTTGTTTTTTGTGCCTGTGCTGCCATTTTTTATTTTATCATACTTAGCAGTTTTGCTTGTAATCGGTCACTATACTACACTTCGTAGTTATGCCTGTAATCGGTGTCTAGTGTCAGATTTCCAGATCGGTGTCTAGTGTCAGATTTCCAGATCAGATGGCAGTACTGTCTTGTAATGTGTTCTTTTTTTTAACGTTTTATGTCATGCTAAGTTTACGCCAATATGTTTACTGTAAGTATTGCTGTAGTAGGTGCAGCAGACTTAGATGACCCCTGTGGTCTTGCGCTGTTTCCTGCCCATGCGAATTTTCTAAACGTATACGGTGAAATAAACTTGATTGATTGATTGAAAAGGACTGATAAAATGAACAAGCATTGCCTACGCATAACGATTCTACAACTAAACAATGCGCATTATTTCGTCATAGCAACTTTGGAGAGACTTGTCATTTCACGGTAGTCTGGCAACGTAAGCACGTTAAAACTGAAAATTCAATGGCGTTCGGACCAACTATATATATACCGGTACGGGTACTCCCGAAATGGCTAAGTGGTATGTGTGTAAACAGTCTGGACTTCCATTTCCAGGCTAAATCTGAACACACGGTCGAAAAAAACTTGTTATATCTTTAACCATTTCTATAAAAATTGTTGAGTTGCCTTGCGCTACGTTGCTAGAAGGGAATCTTTAATTTGTGGCATGCATCGACAATCTGCATATTATAGTAGGTCTAAATATTCAGTACCAAATTTAAGCTTAACATTTAACAGTAAGCTTTGCTACCAGTACCTCTTACAAAACAGCGTTGTTTTAAAAAAGTTACTTTGTAAAGTTTAATGCGATGGGCCAACAAGCATGCTTACAGCTTATTAATACTTACAGATAAGCGGGTAATGTCCAGTATCAGCCCCCAGGTTCGGTTAGGACAGGGATCGGCAACCTTTTGTACTTAAAGAGCCAAACCAAATTAGTCCAATTGTTACAATACAAAATCCAGACGGACCCGCAAACTACTGTCAGGTCAAAAAAATTCAATTATTCCGAAAAGGATTCCAAAAAAAGGTCTTTGTTTACCTCTAATAAGATCCACAACTGAGGGTTCAAAGAGTCACATGCAGCTATGGAGCCGCAGGTTGTCGATCCCTGGGTTAGAGTTAGGTTTGGTTAGGATTAGGTTCGGTTAAGGTTGTAACCGAACCAAACCCTAACTAAATTTAACCCTAACTGACACACCAAACCTAATCCTAACCGAACCTGGGGCCTAACCGCACCGAACCCCAACCAAAGCAATTTTGCTTTTTTAGCAATGTACGGTGTCAGAGTGTAGCCTATATAGGCCTACCCGAACTTCTGTCTAAGTAAAAGATCCATACTCATAAAATCATATTGATGTGGATGGCAAGATCATTGTGATGGCATGACAACAATTATCCATGCTACATTAGAAAGACAATTTCGAAGTGGGTGTATACAGGTATACAATAATTATCAATCGCATAATATACAATCGATAATATTCAATGAAAGTTCGCATGCTTATTCCTGATACTATTACGTATATACTAGTTAAACAATTCTTTAAAACGGTAGTTTGGTCTCTGTTATACCGGTAGTTTGAATAAACAATTAATTGTACCAGCAGACCTGTGTACCACACATACCAGTAGTAAAACGATTTTTTAATTTTGTTTCTTCAATTTAACTAGGCCAGTGGTTCTCGAGCTTTTTCAAAATTTCGACTTTAAGATCCCCCCGATTTTTTTTCTATTACTTACAGTCCTTAATTTTTAAGCATAATTCTAGTTCAGCAGCCAAAGTAATAGTGTAGCTGATTTAACATCCATGCACATTTGAAATCGGTTCTACTAAACACAGCAAAGGACAACAAAGGACCTCAAATTGATGCACTAAACACCGCAAAGAACGACAAAGGACCTTAAATCGGTGTACTAAACATTGCAAAGAACAACAAAGGACTTGGAATCATACCATAACAAACTGCAAAGAACAGCTTAACCTAATTTACCACCTGACCCTAACCAAACCTAACCCTGACTAAATTTAACCCTAACCGAATGTAATTCTAACCTAACCCTAACCGCACCTGGGGGCTGATACTACACAGTACACTGTGACTGGAACAGTAGGCTACTAGATGTTACCCGACTACCCGTACATATGTCTGTATGTAGGGTGGTAGTAGATTGGAAGCTTTTATGCTGAACTAACAAAGATAGCCTAGCTATAATGAAAGATTTAAGGCAGTATCGGCAGCGTAGCTGAGTAGTTTGGAGCGTCGTTTTTACGACGACCATAATCGCAAGGTTGATGGTTCAACTCCCACCTAATCCTCGTTGTCTGGTTGTTGCGTCCTTTGACAAGATGCTTTACGACAATTATCTTTGCTTGGTGAAATCTAACAAGCAGCAAATTGAAGAAGTTAGAAGCAAAATTCAAGTGGAAAACTCCAAAGAGCAACTCCTATTCGAATCTAGATTTGTCCTATGCCTGTAGGCATAGTGCTGTAGTGCCTCCGTCGCTTTCTCATTACCAAGTGACTGAAGGATAAAAATGAAAAAAAATCGAACATTGCACCAACATATGGTAAAGGTACTGTTTGGTGTAAAAACTCCAAGTAAGATCTTAATTGGAAAAAAGGTTCAAGTTTTTGAAAGCTTAAGGAAAAATAAACTGCTAGCCAGTATTTTCCTCTCACTGCCTTATCTGCAGTCGGACTATAGCCTAGTTCAGTGGTTCTCAAACTGGGGATTGCGCAGTTTCAGGCGGTATTGCTAAAACCTGCAGGTGCACAAGGACCACAAGGACCGAGGAGCACGAAGGACCACAAAGATCGTTGGAGGCACAATTAGGAACGCAACGAGTACATCAGGGTTAGGTTCGATGAGGGTCAGGTTTGGTTTGAGTTAGATTCGGTTAGAAATAGGTTCAGTAAGAAATAGGTTGGCTAGGTTTGAGTTCCTTGCGCTACTTGTGTTCCTGCAGCTTTTAGTAGCTCAATTGCGCCGCTATGCGCACCTAGCGGTCTTTGTGCTTCTGCAGGTTTTACTAGGACCCGTTTCAGGGGTACCGCAAAGAGGCCACGGATTTCTGATAAATGATTTCATTACATTGTGCTTGTAATTTTAGTGAATGTTAGGTCTATAGCAGCCTACTTGCTTCATTTTCTTGGTCTAAATACCTTCTCTATGCTTAGTGCACATAGCATTTCATTTCACAGTTCAAATGGAGTCCTACTAAACACCGCAAAGGACTTTAAATTGATGTACCAAACACCGCAGAGTACGACAAAGGACTTGATAACCCTAACCTTAACCCCAGCCAAACTTTAATTTAAAGTCCTCTGTCGTTCTTCAGTGAATCAAAATCAGAAACAAACACTGGATTATCCGATTATGTACCAGTACTCTTACAAAATCATTTTTAAATTACCAGATTACATCGTCTACTAAATTGAGCACAATTGTAACAGCTACATGTACAGTGTATAGGCTATACCCGTACAGTGTAATAGGCCTAGGCCTACATAGGATCATACCGGTAACCAGTGATGGGATTCAAAATTTAAAGAACAGGTTCTCTTTTGTATCGTACTTCCTAACAACAGGTTCCTTCATAAAGGTCTGATGTCTGTAAAAAGAAGCAAGAACGGGTTCGTTGATTATCCTGACATTCCAAGAACGGGTTCGCGCGAACTCGTGCGAACCCCCTGAATCCCATCACTGCCGGTAACCTATCAGTACACTTTTCGACACAGGGTCTAACGAAAAAGCAAGTTCCGTTACTGACTTCACTAAACCTGTAATTAATAGCATTCTGTAACATGTCACAACTCAAATTCTAAAACTTATGATGCATTTCCGCTCCATTTCTAATAAGCAAACAACACTGCAATCTGATAAGCTGATCAGTCTTTTTCACTAGTCACCACGTGCTGTTAAGGCGGATTTTTTTTTGCAAAAAGCAAGCGGAGTCAATATTTCAATCCAACTCCTATTAAATAAAAAAATAATAAACAAGATCTATTCCAGCTCAAAAATAACGATTCGCCACTGTATTGTTGAGACAGGCATATGATGTCAACGTTGAAGGCTGTAGTAACAAAAGCTTTGAAACATTATTATAACCGCGCAGTTACAGAAATACTGCAAATATTATTATAACCGAAGTATGTTATTATAACCGCTTGTTTCAAAGTTCAGGGAGTCAAATTGTTTGTTATTCTCATTCAAGTTCAGTAGTCCTACAAAAATAAATACGTAGGACATATATTCAAATAAAGAACAAAAAAATATCCAGATGGGACTGCATTCTGTTTTTCAATAAAGGCAAGAGGTTTGCGCCCCTTGTGTTATCAAATCAAATTCAATTTTATTTCAGCGCTCTTATGCAGAAAAATACAAAACAGTAGCTAACAAGATAAAATAACTGCGCTGCGGGATGCAACGAAAGAGCAAAAACGCTCACCTGGTTTGTTGCACCCTCACATTAATGAGGAAAGAGAATATTTACAATAATACAAACGAAAAAACTTAAAATATTTTTGCTATGAAACCTACTGCACTTCTTATTCCTATTCCAGTTGTTTTAACCTATAAACTTATAGCCTAATTCTAGCAATCTTTTATTTTCACATATCTATTTGCGCATTCTGATTTCATTTACTTGTCGGATTTGTCTTTTTGTTCCACAACCACAATCATGCAAATGTTTGATTCGTTTAGGCCTAGTTATAATCTAAACAACGTTAATAGTTTACATCTACAGGTATACCGTTTATGTTAAATCGTTTTTGAACGTCATTGTGACAAGCAGCAATAAAAAGAAAAAACCTCTGGAAAAGTTAAGCTACTTTTGTAAAAAAATACCCTAAAATGAGGTTCTTAGTTTTTGAACCTTAAAAGTTGCAATAGAAAATTTCGAAATACCTTTGGAAAAGATATTATTGTGAAAAAGTATTTTCTTAGGAGATTTTGGTTTTCGAACCTAAAAAATTATAATTACGAATATCAAAAAACCTTTCGAAAAAATATTTTTGCGCAAAAATCCCATCGCTTGGGGTTTTTTTCGTTTTTGAACCTTAAAAGGTTGCAATAACACATGCTAAAAAACCCTTGGGAAAGCCGATTTCTGCAAGAAAAAACACTTTAGGTTTTTTTTAAAGAAAATACCTTTTTTTGCAAAATACCCTTACAGAGGGTTCATTTGCAAACTTCAGAACCCCAAAAAACCCTTAACGAACCATTTTCGTTCCCAGTGTATGTTCTGAATTAAGTGCTTTTGCGGTTTTGTTTTACTGCTTTGCTAATGATGCCTTTCAATCGTCGAACCTTTGCGGTTATGGTCATGTGAATGTTTTTTTATGTATAACGGGCTATAATGATTTAGAACTTCAGATCAGAGTGAGCTTGGTATAGTAGCGCTTGTATTGTATTATTCTGGCTGAAGTCGTAATAGTTGTTGTTTCGAGGCAAGGCTTCGTTTTGTTCCCTACTGTAATTATTTCTTTTATTCGACTTTATTAATTTTGCTAATTTTTTGCTTTCATGATTCTATTTGAATAAACTATGTACATTTGTTAAAGTATTGTGGAGGTGTGAAGAAAGCTGCGAGAAGAATTGATTGAGAACCCAACAACTTCCCCACACTCACTCTCCACACTTCCTCACAAACCCCACACCTCCTCCAACACTTCCCCATATTCCCCATATTTTATCATTTACCTCATACCAAAATTTCTTACTTTTCTTATTTATTGCCAAAATAGTCTAACAATAAAGTAGACTACAAATTCTTTGTAAGTTCTGAAAAAAAAAACTTAAAAACAACAATGAAAAATGGCAACACAACATCTAAGCTCTGACTTTGGTTCCGGACTCTGAGCACAGAGAGTGGTTCCATTGTTAGTAATTTGGATACACTGTGCCGATAGCAATTCAAATTTGGATAAATAAATATTAAACTTTTCAAAATCGATTTCAAGACTACACTAAATGGAAACACTGTTGATCTCATTAGCATATTACCGCAGCACTTTAATTTTTCGCTGCACTTTAGCTAAACGTCGCTGCCATTTATTAAATGGCGCTTCTGTTCATTAAATATCATTGCTATTTATTAAATGTTGCTGCTGTTTATTAAATGTCGTTACACTTTGGCTATTATTGCATTTTTCGATCCGTTTTAGCTGCAGCTCACTACGATTTCACTAAATAGCTGTGAAACTGTGTAAATGTAGCTGAAAATTTGTACAAAGTTTGCTAAATCGTTTTTTTCACAACGGCGCCCCGTACGCAATTTAAAAGATGTCTCTTTGTTTTGTTTAATGCCACAGCAGAGTCCGTGAACTGTTATCTTTCCCTAAAAAATCTAAAAATTTACATTTTTTTTAGTTGCATATTCATCCTCCTATCACGAGAAAGCGATCAGAGCGCTATACGAGCTCTCTTAGGAGTTGCCGGCCATCTGTCTACCACACCAAAATGGGGAAATCCCGCTTAGTGCCCTTCCCAACGGCACAACAAGTAAACTTACCGGCTTGTTCTCCACACTGTCCCTTTAATGCTAAACGTCAAACAGGCAAGCTGTGAATACCAACTTTAAAGTCATTGGTTTGACCCGACTCGTAATCAAACCCGAGTCTACAGCTCAAGAGACAGACGCTCTATACCACTCGGCCATCTGAGCTGTTATGAAAATATTTTTGCAATTTGACTTCCAAAAAAACTTTGTCAAACACATTGAAAATTTACCGCAACATATATCGGAAAAATTTATCGACTACCGATATCGCTTTAAGAAATTGAGATTTATCGATTATTTTCTGTATCGCCCAGGGTTTTATTGAAATTATTGGTTATCGTTATCGCTTTAGCACAGAAAAGTTTATCGTGCCCACCACTGCCAGTGCAAATGAAATATTAGCATTTGAACAATTGGTTAGCGGTACACAACATCAGAAGAACTTTAAAAAATGCTGTTTTCGAATTTGGAAAAACCTTTATCATCAATATTCTTGATAGCTTTGAAAAAAGCTGTCTACTAAACACGGCAAAGAACGACAAAGAACTTTAAATTATAGTTAGATTAGGGTTAGGGTTAGGGCTAGGACTGGGGCTAGGGTTAGGGTTAAACTTAGGTTAGCGATAGGATTAGAGTTAGGGTTAAGATTAGGGTTAGAGTTAGATTGGGGTTAGGGTTAAGGTTATCAAGTCGTTCTTTTTGGTGTTCAGTACACCAGTTTGAAGTCCTTTGTTGTTCCTTGCGGTGTTTAGTAGGACCCAATTAGTTAACCAGAAGAACTGAATGCTTCAAGATTAAAGATGCCTTGTGTGCAACTCCATTACATATTTGCTCCTTATGCCTGTTAATAGGATTACGTCTTGTCTGTCCCGTATAGCTAGAGCCTCAAACACACGAAAACGTGTTTACAACCCCATATTTAATCAAGGTCTCTTGCCTATTCTTCAGACGAAAGTTGTTCCCGGTGTTCTAGATGGTGTCGATAACTCGTAGAATAACTCGGTTCCATGTCTGCTTTTCCATCAAGGCGAACAGCTCTTTCTCGTGTTGCATTGACATGTCACTTAATAAAGGCAACCGAGCAACAACTGTTTACTTTCTTCATGGTGTTCACTGCTCACTATCTCGTCATAATTACGGTTAAAAAATGTCCTGACACAACTATTTAAAAAATAACCCGGATAACAATTGCGACCAAGCATATAGCCTTGATATTATCCACCTCTGAACAAATGTTTTCGTGAGATCTGCAAATTTTGTATGCACGATCGAGCCAACAATTGACCAAGTTACATTTATAACGGCATAGTACAAAGCTGCTCAATTTCGAATATAATCCAGTGTTAGTCGGTTTGCGAAATGTACTGGTTGCAACTGTCGTTGAACTGTTATCTACTAAAACATCCAAAAAATTAATACATTTTGATTCCATTAAAATCTTCTGTGACAGTTTGGATGAAGTACATCCTAACATAAAGTTTTGCCACTGATATTCAAAATAACAAATGTATTAATTTTTTGGATGTTTTAGTAGATAAATGTTCAACGACAGTTACAACCTGTACATTTTGCAAACCGACCAACACTGGATTATATGCCTATTCAAAGTTGCATTGTATTTCTCTTTTGTAAGCGCACTTATTAAAGCTCAGCAAAAAACAATCACGCAATGGCAAGTATTTATCATAATTACCAAGATCCTTGTTTTTTTTCCAGGTTGGATTGGCTGGGCCATGGCTCCTGTGCCCCTCTCCCCCCCACCCGTGGCTACGCCCCTGGTTGTGCATTAGAAGTTATAGGCTCTTTTTACTGGGTATCGTTGTTTGTGGCCTGTCGCCTGCTGAAAAAGAGGGAACAACCTAAAAAAGAAATGAAGTTGTAGCAGCGTGTTACGATCACGCATTTGATATGCGTGATCCAGGAGTTTGTGACGTCATAGACGACTGATGTTAAACTGATTGCATTGTGCATGTTAAAGCCTTTTTTGGTTTTGAAATGAGAGAAATAAAAGCTGTTCATAAGAGTCTAGCTTGTTAGCTGCAGTATTGAGGCGAAGATAAGGAATAACAACATTGGTGACCTACCGACAGACAAAGGACAGCAAAAGTTATATCTTCAGAGCAAGAGCCTTCTGTTGCAGTTTCCTCCACTGCACCTGTCTCAGCTGTTTCTATTAAAATTCCCCCGTTTTGGTTCAATGACCCCGCTCTTTGGTTTTCCCAGGTTGAGGCGCAGTTCACTCTTAAAGGCATAACCTCTCAGCTGACAAAATTCCATTGCGTTGTTGCTTCCTTAGAACTTCAGATAGCTCTGCACGTCCGCCCTCTTATTTTAAACCCACCTGCTTCCAACCCGTACGATACCCTTAAAATCCTTCTTCTACAGTCATTCACTCCCTCGCAACAGAGCAGATTGCAACAAGTTTTTGGTGCAGATTCGCTAGGTGATATGAAGCCTACTGAGTTGTTCCTCCATCTTGAGAAATTACTCGGTGAGTCCGCTACAGATGAGTCATTTCTCAGAAACGTTTTTCTCCTACGTTTACCTGTTACTATCCGCACGTCATTGGCGGTCATGCAAGACAAACCGCTTAGCCAGCTAGTCCAATTAGCTGATACTCTTTTTGAACTTGCTCCTCCCTCTATGGCAGCTGTTGCGCCAACCCAATCAAGCTGCGATGGCTGTGCACGTTTGGAACGCGAACTCGAAGTTCTCAAGTCCAGACTTCTTCACTTTAAGAATGCTTCTTCAAACCAACCTCAACGTTTCCCTGTTCGACGGCGCTCACCCTCACCTCGCCGCACCAATTTTTCTTCACCTAGTCGTTCAACGCTTTGCTGGTATCATGAAAAGTTTGGCTCCAGAGCTGTCAAATGCACCTCTCCTTGTCAGTTTTCTTCAAACTAGCAAGCCAGGCATTAGCGGCGCATGTTACTGGCATCTCTCCCAGCCGCCTTCTTTTTCTTACCGATAGGTCTTCTCGTCTTTCTTTTCTTGTGGATACGGGCGCAGCGGTTAGTGTGCTACCCAAGTCTGCCTGTAGAAATTACAAACCCTACCAAAGTAACCGACCCCTTCAGGCCGTCAATCACTCATCTATTCAGACTTACGGCGAAAAGTCGGTTTTGCTTGACCTTGGACTTCGCAGAGCATTTCATTGGGTTTTTATAGTAGCAGCAGTGTCGTTCCCCATTTTAGGTGCAAATTTTTTACATCATTTCAATCTGAGTGTTGATTTGCGCCATCGGCGTCTCATTGACACCACCACTAATTGTTCCGCAATCGCTTCCGTTGTTTCTGCTTCAGCCCTTTCCCCTTCTTTTTTATCTTCTGCTGACACTTTCACTTCCGATTCTTTTTCCAATCTTCCTGCTGAATTCAAGGACATTACCCAGCCACATTACCACGAGCGCCCTATCACACGCAATGTCACACACCACATCACCACTACAAGACCTCCTCCTTTTTCTCGGCCTCGTCGACTGGCACCTGATCGATATCGCAATGCCAAGCAAGAATTTGAGCACATGCTGTCTTTAGGTATTGTCCGTCAATCTTGAAGCAATTTTTCTTCCCCTCTCCACATGGTTCCAAAATCTGATGGTGACTGGCGCCCCTGTGGTGATTATAGAGCTCTCAATAAAATCACTGTGCCAGATCGTTACCCAATACCCCACGTTCAAGACTTTACTACCTCTCTTCATGGCTCAGTTATCTTCTCCAAACTGGATCTGGTAAAAGCATTTCACCACATTCCAATTGAACCAGCTGATGTGCACAAAACAGCCGTTACCGCACCATTTGGCTTATTCGAATTTGTTCGCATGCCTTTCGGGCTTCGCAACGCTGCCCAGACTTCCCAGCGTTTCATGGATGAAGTGTTTCGAGGTCTTGATTTCTGCTATGTCTATATAGACGATTTGCTCATCGCAAGTAAATCCCTAGAAGACCACCTTGTGCATCTCCGCCTAGTTTTTGAGCGACTCCGTTAGTACTCTTTAACTCTCAACGTCGCCAAATCCTCTTTCCGTCAAACGGAATTGACTTTTCTTGGACACAAAATCACCGCTGAGGGCATCCTTCCGTTGCCCGAAAAAGTATCAGCAGTGAAGCAGTTTCCCATACCTTCCTCTGTTACTCAACTCCGTCAATTTTTAGGTCTTGTCAATTTTTACCACCGCTTTATTCCCACCTGTGCTCACCTTTTATACCCTTTGCACCTTTTTCTGAACAACCTTCCGAAATCCCGCTCCAAACAACCCTTGAATTGGACTGAAGAAGCTTCTGCTGCCTTTCAAAGTGCAAAAGATGTGTTAGCTTCAGCCACGCTATTAAATTACCCTCAGCCTAATGCTCCCATTAATCTCATAGTTGATGCATCAAACACCGCTGTAGGAGCAGTTCTACTACAACAAGTCAAGAACAGCTGCGTTCTAATGTTGGACGTTTCTGTTCGTCCATGTACAAATGGGGTCTCGCTCCTCTAGCGAATTGTGAGTGTGGTGCCAGTGAACAAACCGCAGATCACATCATCTCACAGCGTCCCATACATCGAGCACCCCGAGGTATGTTTGGTCTAATGGTTTTGGATGACGAAACAAGATGCTGGCTGAAGTCCCTTACAGTCAGCATCTGACCCAAGCAGTTTGGTGGCCAGGGTGGTAAAAGGATAAACCCTCGGCCTTGGTCCTTCCATCTGTCTTGGAAGAGATGCCCCGCCAAACGACGACGACCACGAAGAACAGCTGGCAACCTATTTCATTTTTTTCCCGTTCTCTCTCACCTCGTGAACGCAAATACAGCACATTTGATCGCGAGCTTCTTGCTACTTTCTTAGCTGTCAAGCATTACCTCCACAATCCTCATTTTCACATTCTTGCCGATCACAAGCCACTGATTTATGCTATAAACTCGATCAATACCCAGCACTCACCCCGTCAAGCACGCCAGCTGGACTACATTTACCAGTTTACCACCGACATCCGACATATTCAAGGATCACATAATCTTGTGGCTGATGCTCTCTCTCGCATCCAAGCTAACATATCTTTTCCTTCCTCCACAGTGTCTCTGTCGGAACTTGCGCAGCAACAACAAACAGATGTTGAGCTACAGTCTTACCTGCAGTCTCCAAACTCTCTCCAACTGGTCACTGAAACGACCAATGGAATTTCCGTTACCTGTGACGTATCCACTGGTACTGCAAGACCTTTCGTACCTTCTTCGCTACGACATCGTCTCTTTTCTTGTTTACACAATCTCTCACATCCGGGTGTTCGAGCCACTGAAAAGCTGATCAAAGAACGTTTTGTTTGGCCGCGGATGAACGCTCCGGATCGCAGATGCTTTCCCGTAGCCCGGAGCGTTACTCTGTCTACGCTATTTAAATCTGGCTGACAGAAACCGAATCTGCCTTAACGGCGAGACACCTAACGATGTTCAAGCTGGGCAGCGGCAA
The DNA here is from genome assembly GCA_964006365.1 of Trididemnum miniatum. NCBI lineage: Eukaryota > Metazoa > Chordata > Ascidiacea > Aplousobranchia > Didemnidae > Trididemnum > Trididemnum miniatum. Next base: position 22,234,985 of record OZ023248.1, on the reverse strand, counting down.
ACGTCCTTTTCAGGACGGGGCGATGCGCATCTTCGGCGCACCGTCAACAAGTTCCAAAGGCCCAGCATTCTCCAACTGAACATCGAAGGCCTCACTGCAAGCAAGATGAGCGTGTTGCATCGTCTTGCGTTACAGTGTGAGGCACTCGTCATCCTCTTACAGGAAACCCATTGCACCTCGGTAGAAAGGTTAGATCTTCCGAGCTACCATCTAGCTGGGTTTTCCTTGAGCAGGAAGCATGGTCTTGCTACGTTTGTCCATGAGCGTCTGAAGTGGATCCTAATCGACCAGTCCCCACCAACATCGGAGATCGAGTGGGTGTGCGTGGATGTTGATAACTATAAAATAGTCAACGTCTACAAACCCCCTCCAACACGGATGCAAGCATCTGATCTTCCAGCATTCCCCCATCCCTGCCTCTATGCTGGCGACTTCAACTGCCACCATGTTGACTGGGGCTATAATAATAACAATCCAGATGGTGAATGCCTGGCTGGCTGGGCCAGTGCCAACAACTTCACCCTGCTATATAGCCCCAAGGAGGCCGCCAGTTTCCACTCTGGCCGCTGGAAAACAGACACCAACCCAGATCTTGCATTTGCCAGTGTCGATTTGGACAGTCGCTTACCTGACAGACGTATCTTAGGAAAGTTCCCAAGGTCACAGCACCGACCCTCGCTTATAAGTCCACCCAAACTTGCTCATCCAAAACCGAGCAAGCCTGTAAAGCGATGGAACTTCCGCAAGGCCAACTGGGACCACTATTCTAACCTAACCAACAAACTGGCCAAGAGTATACCGCCACCTGAATCTCAAAACATCGATCAGGTTTACCAGTGCTTTTGCAAGGTAATAAGCACTGCGGTGAAGAAATGCATCCCTCGTGGTCGACGATCAAACCACATATCTTGCTGGGATGCGGAGTGTGAAGACCTCTATCAGCATTTCCTGCAGTCACCTGGGGGCCCTGATTCGGATAGGGCTGCCACAGCCCTACTCACAAGGCTCGACGGGAAGCGGAGAAATCGCTGGTCAGAGACGGTCCGCAACATTGACTTTTCGCACTCCAGCCGGCTGGCATGGAATACTATAAACAACTTGACTGGTAGGCCACGACAATCCCCACGTCAATGTCCCGTTTCAGCTGATGCTATTGCTTCTCAGCTGGTTAAAAACGGGAAATACGAAGGTGTGAATCGACGCTCATCTCGGCTCGTTTTACAGGAAGTGTCTGACCTTTGGAGGGCTGATCCATTACATCCTGCGAATGTCTCCGGGAGTTTTTCCCATCGGGAGTTCGCTGCTGCCCTCCAACATTTAAAACCAGGCAAAGCTCCTGGACCTGATTCCATTTGTCCGGAGCTGATAATCCATGCTGGAGCCAGCTTAAATCTTGGCTACGTGGCTTCCTATCTTCCTGCCTGCACCACCTCAAAATTCCTAAGATCTGGAAAAGAGCGCTAGTAGTAGCGATCCCAAAGCCTTCGAAACCGGTAGAGGACCCAAAGAGCTATCGTCCGATCTCCTTGCTCTGTGTTCCCTACAAGATTCTCGGGCGACTTATCTACGCCCGCGTCGAACCTCTTATTGACCCTCTGCTCCCACGGGAACAGGCGGGTTTTCGACGCGGAAGATCCACCGTGGATGAAGTCACTTTGCTCACGCAAAGCATTGAGAATGCATTCGAAGCGAAAAAGAAGGCCGGTGCCGTCTTTATTGACCTGACAGCTGCCTATGACACTGTCTGGCACCGTGGCCTCACCTGCAAGCTGTTGCGGCTTCTGCCGGACAAGCACATGGTTCGTATGATTATGGAGCTGATCCGTAACAGAAGCTTCACCCTTACAACTGGCAACAGCAAGCCTAGCAGGTTACGACGCCTGAGAAATGGCGTCCCCCAGGGATCGGTCCTGGCCCCCCTACTTTTCAACACCTACACATATGATATCCCCTCCACAACCTCCAAGAAGTTCGCCTATGCCGACGACCTGGCGATACTTCATACATCTAGAGAATGGAAGGAGTTGGAAAGGACTCTAAGCCAGGACATGACTACACTCTCGGAATATCTCCAGAACTGGCGATTGAAGCTTAGCCACACTAGAACGGTGACGGCGGCCTTTCACCTCCACAATCGAGAGGCTAAGCGTGAGCTTAAGGTCTGTAACATCGGTAAGACTTTACCTTTTCTGTCCAGTTCCCACTTATCTTGGGGTCAAACTGGACAGATCGCTCACATATCGTCCTCACCTGGAAGCATTGCGCAAGAAGTTAAGTGCTCGCGTCTCACTGTTGAGGCGACTTGCCGGAACAGGTTGGGGTGCTAGCGCTAAGACATTACGCACAGCTGCCCTGTCTCTGGTCTACTCGACTGCCGAGTACTGCGCACCAGTCTGGTGCCGCAGCGTGCACATACGGCTCATCGACAGTGTAATAAATGACGCCTTGCGCATTGTCACTGGGTGCCTGCGTCCCACTCCATCGGTCTACCTTCCGGTTCTTTCAGGCATCCAGCCAGCTGAGCTTCGCCGCCAAGGAGCGACACTCTCCCTAGCCAACCGCAGCTCCCTGGACCCTGACCACATTTTACATGGCCAGTTTCATAAGTCACAGGACGTATGTAGGGAGAGATTGAAATCTAGACGCTCATTTGTACCTGCTGCTCGGAAATTACTAGACAGTCTTTCCGAGATGGACGTCCGTGCAGCCGAGTGGACGAACACGAAATGGGACATGGAGTACTCTGCCAACGCATTGTCACTCCACGCTTTCATTCCCAAGGCTAGCTTCAGACCCTTGGGTATGGGTCTGCCCAGGGCAGCCTGGGTCAAGCTCAACCGTCTGCGTTCTGGTGTTGGACGCTTCTGTTCGTCCATGTACAAATGGGGTCTCGCTCCTCTAGCGAATTGTGAGTGTGGTGCCAGTGAACAAACCGCAGATCACATCATCTCACAGCGTCCCATACATCGAGCACCCCGAGGTATGTTTGGTCTAATGGTTTTGGATGACGAAACAAGATGCTGGCTGAAGTCCCTTACAGTCAGCATCTGACCCAAGCAGTTTGGTGGCCAGGGTGATAAAAGGATAAACCCTCGGCCTTGGTCCTTCCATCTGTCTTGGAAGAGATGCCCCGTCAAACGACGACGACGACGAACGCCAATATCCGAGATTGGGCAAAAAGTTGCCCATCCTGTCAACGCTCTAAGGTTCAACGACATACTAGGACCCTTCTTCAATCTTTGTTGTTAGCAAAGTCGCGTTTTGCTCATGTGCATCTGGACATCGTCGGACCAATTCCTCCGTCCCGCGGTTTCAGGTACTTATTGACCATGGTTGATCGCTTGAGTCGATGGCCTGAAGTTGTTCCTTTAGCTGACATTCAAGCACAAACCATTACAGATGCATTTCTATCTGGATAGGTTTCTCGCTATGGCGTTTGTTCCACTGTAACCACTGATCGAGGATCACAGTTTGAATCTAACCTTTTCCGATCTCTCCTACAAAAAATAGGCATTACACGCATTCGCACGACCAGTTACCATTCTGCCTCAAACGGCATGGTTGAACATTTGCACCGAACTCTTAAAGCCTCTTTGATGTGCCACAGCTCGGCAGATTGGATAGCTGTTCTTCCTCTTGTGCTTTTGGGCATCCGATCTTCCTTCAAGCAAGATTTGGGCTGTTGCTCCGCAGAGCTATTGTATGGCACCCCGCTTCAACTTCCTGGCGAGTTCTTCAACCCTCCTCCTTATTCTCTGACTGATCAACACGTGTTCCTTCAAAATCTTTCTAACCACATGAATAAACTTAAACCTTGTCTACCTAAATCTGTTTCTTCCAACAAGCCATTTGTTCATCCTGACCTTGATTCTTCATCGCATGTTTTCCTTCGTCAAGATGCTGTACAACGACCACTCCAACCACCTTACTCCGGACCTTATAAAGTCCTGAAACGTTTCGCTAAAACCTCTTTGATTGACCAGCGTGGAATGCGACAATGTGTGAGTAAGGATCGCTTGAAACCAGCTTATCTCGAAAATGATGATCAACCAATCGGAATTCTTCCACAACATGATGATCCTGCTCCGACCCCTCAATCCTTATCTTCAAAACGACGATCAAGACGACAAGTGCATTTTCCTCGTCATCTACATGACTTTGTCTAAAAGGAGGGGGAGCACTGTAGCAGCGTGCTACGATCACGCATTTGATATGGGTGATCCAGGAGTTTGTGACGTCACAGACGACTGATGTTAAACTGATTGCATAGTGCATGTTAAAGCCTTTTTTAGTTTTGAAGTGAAAGAAATAAAAGCTGTTCATTAGAGTCTAGCTTGTTAGCTGCAGTATTGAGGCGAAGATAAGGAATAACAACAAAGTCAAGATGTTTAGGACGAGCGATACAAAAAAGAGTCTCTACAGTCTGGAATGAGTGTAGCATGGATTGGCTGTGAGTCTGCGCTTGGCAAGACTTGCGAGAATTTTACAAAATGATCTGACCGTATTTGTGACTTTCGTGCTTGTTGAAAGACTGAAATTTATTATTGTTAAAATTGTTCTGGCTCCAGCGGTGACTGCTCTACCTAAAAAGGTAACTTTTCGGAAGATAACCATATTTTGATCATTGATCATTGAAAAGGAGGATAAACATTTTTTTATAAAAAATATTATCAGCGCTATGAGTTGTTCTCTTTTGCAGAATTCATTTTATTGATTAAATACTGTCAAACACTAACTGTTGTTTCACAACATCACAAAATTTTCACTCCTACCTCTTCTATCACACGGACGGAACTCACTCGCTGTCCGTTATTTCTTTTAAAGCAATCTCATCAATTCACTTACAGGGGTAACATCAAAAACAAAACGATTAACGCTATTTCTTCCCAGATTACAAGCAGGTGTTTCCATTACAATGTTTGAATTTCGGATGGAAAATTCCGAGGTGCAGCATCTGTCACCTTCATCGTTATCGAATGTACCTACGGACCATCATATCAAGCGTGAAACAAGTTATTGAGGTTTTTGAAATCTTTTAATCATAATTTTTATTTGATCTGACTTGCGATATTACTGGCGCTGATTTTGTGATCAAACCTTCTCTACTGTAAACGCTGCAAGTCTTTTTTTCCAATCCACTGAATTGCAACTTAGGTTTTTATGATAGTGAAGTATGTGCATCATGAAAGCTGACCTAGCTGCGCATCGAACCCACGAAGCCAGCTCCGCAGCGCAATTCACCAACCACTCGGCCAACTTCATGCGCAATACAAGCTGAAGTCTTTTTTTTTTTTGCCAACCACATAATTGAAGCTTGGGTTTTTATATCAGTGAAATATATATGCATCATGGAAGTTGACCTAGCTGGGCAATGAACCTGCGAAACTAGTTTCGCATACCGATGCACCAACCACTCGGCCAACTTCATGCGCATACAAGCTGCAAGTCGTCAGATTTTTTTTTATTTTTTATTTCAAGCCACTAATTGCAGCTTAGGATTTTTGTGGTAGTGAAATACATGCATCATGGAGATGACCTAGTTGAGCATCGAATCTGCGAAGCCTGCTTCGGAGCCCAATGCACCAACCACTCGGCCAACTCCATGTGCTGTGCAGCGTCAGATACACAGGCAGACTACAGCAAAATCAGTATGCGCCATCGTGTGACATTTTCGTCACTGTTTCACAGCCGTTAAGTGAGTTTTTAAACACCTTTGAATGACCAACTACTTTTTTAGTAAAAATTTTGCTAAAAAAGAGGCATGTTCCCCTCAAAAACAGAACGTGTGGTTAGTGGTCACCTTACTTTTTCCAAAGCGCATTTTACCTTTTTATGCTTGCTGAATTATGCGATACGTATAGCCTCAACTACTAACTGTTGTTCAAAATCAAATTGTTCATTATACTCGCGGTATTACGCCGAAGCGTGTAACGAGTAGCTTAATCCATCTCCGGGGCTTGGCGTCTGGGCAACACAGCTCCGAAGAAACGTCGCAGCGGTGGCGAACCGTTGGCGACACTGTGTTGATTTGACCGGTTCGGTAATCGAACCCCAGACCTCCCGCGCCAATAGCATGTGCTTAACAACTGCGCTAAGCAGCGGGTAACGTTGTTCTTGCAAACGTCAATTTCGGGTTCTGACTGGCCAACTGGCCACCGACAGCAGCTCTCCATAAGGAAACGATGAATCGAGTTTGAAGAATAAACATTGATTCTACCATAGAGTTTGGTGCTATATTGTTGAAAATAGTACCGGTAATAAATAATTAATTTAATGTTTTTAATAACAAACTTACTAACTCAACTTTTTTAGACCCGCTTATCCTTGGGGGGTCGCGGGGGCAGCAGCTCGATTTGGAGCCTCTAAGCGTCTCGATTCTCTGCGACGAAGGACAGATGTGTGATGGGATGTCAAGACGAGACCAACTAAGATCTTCTGCGTAATCTTGCCATCGAGTTCTGGGACAACCTCTAGGTCTTCGACCAATCGGTGTTGAATAGAGCAGTTTTTTGGCTGTTCTTTTCAGGGACATTCGTGTCTCATGTCCAATGTCGATAACAACGCAGTTAGTTGCGATCTTTTTAGTAGGAGAAGCATCAAAGAAAATAAAAAACTTAACTTACAAAACCTTGTGACACTCATCGGCAAATGTTTTCCGGCACGACGTTACGGACCGCTTCGGCCCTTTCGCCACTGATCATGAAGCGAATGTTGTTTGTAAAACGCATACCTGTGATGCGGCCACAGTGGTGCCGGAAAAGAGACTGCCTCATAGTTGAGTCCGTTTCCAATTTCTTAAGGCTTGTGTACAATCACTGGACAGCAGTCACTTAAGTGCTTTGCGCTGTTGGTGATAGAGAGCTGATATAGCCTCCGACCCGGCAAGAGGAAGTCGTCCTGACTTCCCGTCCAGTAGGCCAGGAAGGACATTGCTTTTTAGTCATTGATCTTCACCCCGGCCACGTAAAGAATTTTACTAGAGTGGTGACGTAGACACACGAGTGACTTCGCGCGACAAAGGTTAAATTCTTTAAGATATATTTATCCGAAGGGATGAATGATCCTTGCTAGATCATTCGTTCTGGAAGATGGGTTTATCTTACCTGAGTGCGGCTGATGAGGGCTATTAGCCCGAAACAGCGCTGTCCCGCTCTACGGTACGTTTCACTGGAGTGCTTTGCACTGTGGTAGATGGAGATCTGTTATAGCCTCCGACCCGACAAGAGGAAATTGTCATGACTTTCCGTACGGTAGGCCAGGAAGAACATTGCTTTTTAGTTATTCCAACCATATTATTTCACGCGAGTACTCTTATGATCACGTCAGAACTGATCCTTCGCGATTGAAAAAAGTTAAGAAAGCCCCAAAACATCAAATTAAAACTACATCTTCATCGTACTCGCAGTATTACCCAGGCGGGGCTCATCCCGCGGTTTAGCGCCTAGTCAACACATCTTCCGAGAAACATCGCAACGGTGCCGAGACGTTAATTGGTGACACTGTGTTTGGTTTGATCGGCGTGGTAATCGAACACCTGACTTAGCTTACGCGTTGATAGCGCTGTGTTTACCCACAACCCCAATTAATAAAAAATTGCCCAAGCATTTAAAGGGTGTAATTTAAAGTTTGGAACAATTTTTGTCTAAAGTACGGTATGGGTTTCTAATGTGAAACACTTTCATTTGACACAAAAAACCTTAAGCAATTTTTACTGATTTGCTCATAAATCATTATAGCATGTGTGTTTTGATGCAAAAATTGAAAAATTTTGCCCAAAATTTCGGATTTAGGAAGTTTAAAAACAAAGTTTGATGCAATTTTTGCCTCAGAGTTGAGTTCCACAGTATATAACTTTTGTTTTGCACCAAAAAGTTGAACACTTTCATTCAAATTCGGACAATAATCACCATTTCAGTCGGCAAGCTTAAAGAAATCTTGGAAAATTTTGCCCAAATTTTCTCATTTTTCTCAAATTTCGCGCCTTTGAGAAAACAGTGACTCGCAAAATACTTATGGGTTTTACCTGATAAATAAATTTGTCTTGCCTTAAGGGCTATAGTTTGCAGCAACGCTAGTTGATTATAGCTTCGCAGGATGGCCTTTTCCTAGTGACGTTTTAAATAGATGGCAAAACCTGTCTTTCTTTCAGGCAACAAGCATGCGTTGAGCCTGTGTTCTGGTATCGGTTGAATAAACAAATAACATTCGGCTTTAACTACTGTAAGATAGTATACATATGAAGGGAAAATTCATAAATTTTATAAACTTTATCATGTATCTTATAGAGCAGGCTGACAAAGTTTTGGTTGTTTAGTTCTCAGCAACCACTTCAGCTGACGAAGAACAATTTATATAGAGTAATTACACGATGGCAGCTGATGAGATTTTATAAACTAATCTGAAACAGCGCTTTCCCGAGTTTTGTCAAAATTGTTTGTCAACTCATCAATACATAAACCTACCTCTCCATTTTCGTATACATTGGGATGCCACAGATGCGATAGAAAACGAAAAGAAGGTGGGGAGTAAGGGTAATCCCCGGGAAAACGAATATGGGCTTTAAAATATCCTCCCTGATAAAGTGTGCCTGGAGGACCAAATATGGCGACTTGCCAGTCGTACAAGTTGTTTTCATCCACCAGAGCGATTTTAAAACCTTCGACTGGTTCTTCCTGTAGACTTCGCAATTCCTTGGCCAAAGCTTTCGCAGAACTAGCCATCGGAAGAGACATGGCGACACACACCTGGCTTGATGTAGCATTGGCCGTAATGTCTTGCTCACATTTTGTTTCCTCCTAGATTAACCTTATCCAATCCAACTGTTACATATCCGCTACGTCATAATTATATATTAATTAAGGCAAGTATTTACTGCTATTTCAACTTTTTAGAATTGTCCATTTTTGTGACGCTAAACGACGCTAAAGAGCAGCAACAATTTGAAAGTGGTCAGTAATTTCGTGACGATGCTTGACTGAGTGAGATCGAAACGTCGTGAAAAGAAATCAAAGCTCCCCATTCACACCAGAGCAGCAGTTTTGCGTCCATCCTTGTTCTTTACTTGATGACATTGATTTATTATTTTGAATTTTTTATTTAGGAACAATGTTGATTTTTTGTTGCTACTTGATTTATGATGTGTTTTTGGCAACAAACTGAAACTCTTTTACAGAATTGATTTCGGAAAAATAACAACGTCAATATCTTTTTTGCTCGCTCATTACGTAGACATTATGCCAGAATAAACAAGCTACTTTAAATGTTTTTGATGCGAAATTATTTTGTGTCTTCCCCAAAACCTGTAGCAGTTGTTTGTTCACAGTGACACTAGAACACCAAGAAACAAGAATGCAAGAGGCGTGCATCTCAACGATAATGATTACGTCATAAAGAAAGTAATAAACAAACTATTTCATCGCAAAAATGACATCCCAGTTAAACTGCTGCAGTGTAACCATGATTACTTGACATAACATCGAACTTTTATGAGTGTAGGTTCAAGTTCAAATAGTCAAGCTGCTTGTAACTCGTATGATCAAATCAACGTTAAGCATTTCCGGCAAATTTAAAAATGAAGTGCACTTTAGGGTGGCTTACCTTAATTTATCAAGGGAATATTCTCAGGCTTGCAGCGTTTCCAATTATCCTTACTTAAAACAGATTTGAAAAGCGCCGAAAACATCTTTTATATTTGGATAGTTTTGAAAAAGACTGTTTTTGAACCAACCATTTTCGTCTCGCTCTCTTCAGGGTTCAACGCGACAGTACGTTGAGGAAGAAGTGGTTTGTACATCATCTTCAGCTTCATCGAAAAATCTGCAACAAAAAAGGTGAAAAAAGAAAAGAGCTGTGATTGGTTGTTGAAGGACGCTTGTGATTGGTCGAATATAATGAATTTTAGAATCCAACTATAGGAGAATTTGCAGCAAGTAGACAAATTTCTTTTGACGGCACAGAATAGGTTTCAGCGTTTTGATGAAAGTTGCCTTCAGCGTCCCCAAGTGGAAAAGTGTTCTAGCTTTGACTAAAATAGGAAACTGGTCAATATGATAATAAGAGGCGCAATCAGTATTTTGAAATAAGCGTAGACCAATAGCTGAATCACAGTCTTGTTGATTCAGTGAAGTATAGTACACTGCAAACCAAAATGGGTGATGACTACTCAAAAAACTTGGGTAATGAATTGGGTAGACTCGTTGAGACACCCAACTTATTTAATTGGGAATATCGTACCCATGTACCCAAAACTGCCAACAACAACCCAAAAACACGAAAGTGGGTTAACTCATGATTGAGACCACTCGGGAATTGAAGATCTACGTTACGTCTTTTCTTGCGCCTATTACGATTGTCCTGGATTGTACCCTATTCGCATTTCTTACCTCAGCAGTTCTGATGAAGTATTATCTTCTGAAGCTATATTGGTATATTAACAAACTTCTTGATTCATGTATAAAACAACAAATCATGAACAAATTTTCTTTAGTGGCATTTACGCAAATACATCATTTTGGGAGTGTATAATACCCAATATTTTTTTAATTTATAAATTCGTTTTTCCTCTTACTATAAATGCTTATGTGACAATGCGATAGTAGACCACGTGGCAAATCAAACTTCTATTTGAGATTTTTGGTTAAGATGGCAAGCATTTAACTTTGCAAAACATCGTCACCAGCCATCTAAAAATTATTTTGTAAACTCATCAATCGTTTTATGACAGCTTATATATATGTGAACAAGAATTATGCACGGGAGCAGAAATCCAACGGGCGTGTGGCTCGCAACAATTGGACATCTGGACTGGATAATTTTGAATGATATTTGCACTGCTGGGAGTAGAGCAGAATGCTGCTTCGTATCTCAATATTGATACCCTTTACCACCAAACAAATTCGAATTATTTTTTATTTTTAAAAGGCAAAAATTAATTAAACCCGTGTGAAACAAAAGAAATTAATCTAGACGCTAAAAACTTAAAACCTAATATCTTATTTCGTATCAACACAATAATCTTCGAGGGCGAACACAAATTCAAATCGGTATATTGAGTTGAGCATTGAGCGAAAATTAACAAAACCCAAGTAACTTCATATTTTCGAGGAAGATCTTTGGGTTTAGTTACCTTTTACCTAATTAGAGTAATATTTACCCAAATAATTTTTTGGGTCATGCTCTGGGGTTTCAACTGAGCAACTTTTTCTGTTACAATTTTGGGTAGAAGTACTTTTACCCAATTTTTATCCCAAATTATTGGGTATTTGCCATCTTTACCCACTTTTAAGGACTTTTACTACCCAAAAAGATGTGCAGTGTAACTTTGCAGTCACGTTTGGGAAGAACTTTAGTCGGATTTTCTTTATTTCGAATTGATTTAGGAATGTGTTGATTGATTCTATCTTGCAGTCGTAAAGATGTGCAACCCACGTACCGGCAATCACAGCGGCACATGTATTGATATACGCATCACAGATATGCGTTTTACAAACAACATTCGCTTCATGATCAGTGGCGAAAGGGCCGAAGCGGTCCGTAACGTCGTGCCGGAAAACATTTGCCGATGAGTGTCACAAGGTTTTGTAAGTTAAGTTTTTTATTTTCTTTGATGCTTCTCCTACTAAAAAGATCGCAACTAACTGCGTTGTTATCGACATTGGACATGAGACACGAATGTCCCTGAAAAGAACAGCCAAAAAACTGCTCTATTCAACACCGATTGGTCGAAGACCTAGAGGTTGTCCCAGAACTCGATGGCAAGATTACGCAGAAGATCTTAGTTGGTCTCGTCTTGACATCCCATCACACATCTGTCCTTCGTCGCAGAGAATCGAGACGCTTAGAGGCTCCAAATCGAGCTGCTGCCCCCGCGACCCCCCAAGGATAAGCGGGTCTAAAAAAGTTGAGTTAGTAAGTTTGTTATTAAAAACATTAAATTAATTATTTATTACCGGTACTATTTTCAACAATATAGCACCAAACTCTATGGTAGAATCAATGTTTATTCTTCAAACTCGATTCATCGTTTCCTTATGGAGAGCTGCTGTCGGTGGCCAGTTGGCCAGTCAGAACCCGAAATTGACGTTTGCAAGAACAACGTTACCCGCTGCTTAGCGCAGTTGTTAAGCACATGCTATTGGCGCGGGAGGTCTGGGGTTCGATTACCGAACCGGTCAAATCAACACAGTGTCGCCAACGGTTCGCCACCGCTGCGACGTTTCTTCGGAGCTGTGTTGCCCAGACGCCAAGCCCCGGAGATGGATTAAGCTACTCGTTACACGCTTCGGCGTAATACCGCGAGTATAATGAACAATTTGATTTTGAACAACATTTAGTAGTTGAGGCTATACGTATCGCATAATTCAGCAAGCATAAAAAGGTAAAATGCGCTTTGGAAAAAGTAAGGTGACCACTAACCACACGTTCTGTTTTTGAGGGGAACATGCCTCTTTTTTAGCAAAATTTTTACTAAAAAAGTAGTTGGTCATTCAAAGGTGTTTAAAAACTCACTTAACGGCTGTGAAACAGTGACGAAAATGTCACACGATGGCGCATACTGATTTTGCTGTAGTCTGCCTGTGTATCTGACGCTGCACAGCACATGGAGTTGGCCGAGTGGTTGGTGCATTGGGCTCCGAAGCAGGCTTCGCAGATTCGATGCTCAACTAGGTCATCTCCATGATGCATGTATTTCACTACCACAAAAATCCTAAGCTGCAATTAGTGGCTTGAAATAAAAAATAAAAAAAAATCTGACGACTTGCAGCTTGTATGCGCATGAAGTTGGCCGAGTGGTTGGTGCATCGGTATGCGAAACTAGTTTCGCAGGTTCATTGCCCAGCTAGGTCAACTTCCATGATGCATATATACTTCACTGATATAAAAATCCAAGCTTCAATTATGTGGTTGGCAAAAAAAAAAAAGACTTCAGCTTGTATTGCGCATGAAGTTGGCCGAGTGGTTGGTGAATTGCGCTGCGGAGCTGGCTTCGTGGGTTCGATGCGCAGCTAGGTCAGCTTTCATGATGCACATACTTCACTATCATAAAAATCTAAGTTGCAATTCAGTGGATTGGAAAAAAAGACTTGCAGCGTTTACAGTAGAGAAGGTTTGATCACAAAATCAGCGCCAGTAATATCGCAAGTCAGATCAAGCAGAAATTATGATTAAAAGATTTCAAAAACCTCAGTAACTTGTTTCACGCTTGATATGATGGTCCGTAGGTACATTCGATAACGATGAAGGTGACAGATGCTGTACCTCGGAATTTTCCATCCGAAATTCAAACATTGTAATGGAAACACCTGCTTGTAATCTGGGAAGAAATAGCGTTAATCGTTTTGTTTTTGATGTTACCCCTGTAAGTGAATTGATGAGATTGCTTTAAAAGAAATAACGGACAGCGAGTGAGTTCCGTCCGCGTGATAGAAGAGGTAGGAGTGAAAATTTTGTGATGTTGTGAAACAACAGTTAGTGTTTGACAGTATTTAATCAATAAAATGAATTCTGCAAAAGAGAACAACTCATAGCGCTGATAATATTTTTTATAAAAAAATGTTTATCCTCCTTTTCAATGATCAATGATCAAAATATGGTTATCTTCCGAAAAGTTACCTTTTTAGGTAGAGCAGTCACCGCTGGAGCCAGAACAATTTTAACAATAATAAATTTCAGTCTTTCAACAAGCACGAAAGTCACAAATACGGTCAGATCATTTTGTAAAATTCTCGCAAGTCTTGCCAAGCGCAGGCTCACAGCCAATCCATGCTACACTCATTCCAGACTGTAGAGACTCTTTTTTGTATTGCTCGTCCTAAACATCTTGACTTCATTTCTTTTTTAGGTTGTTCCCTCTTTTTCAGCAGGCGACAGGCCACAAACAACGATACCCAGTAAAAAGAGCCTATAACTTCTAATGCACAACCAGGGGCGTAGCCACGGGTGGGGGGGAGAGGGGCACAGGGGCCATGGCCCAGCCAATCCAACCTGGAAAAAAAACAAGGATCTTGGTAATTATGATAAATACTTGCCATTGCGTGATTGTTTTTTGCTGAGCTTTAATAAGTGCGCTTACAAAAGAGAAATACAATGCAACTTTGAATAGGCATATAATCCAGTGTTGGTCGGTTTGCAAAATGTACAGGTTGTAACTGTCGTTGAACATTTATCTACTAAAACATCCAAAAAATTAATACGTTTGTTATTTTGAATATCAGTGGCAAAACTTTATGTTAGGATGTACTTCATCCAAACTGTCACAGAAGATTTTAATGGAATCAAAATGTATTAATTTTTTGGATGTTTTGGTAGATAACAGTTCAACGACAGTTGCAACCAGTACATTTCGCAAACCGACTAACACTGGATTATATTCCAAATTGAACAGCTTTGTACTATGCCGTTATAAATGTAACTTGGTCAATTGTTGGCTCGATCGTGCATACAAAATTTGTAGATCTCACGAAAACATTTGTTCAGAGATGGATAATATCAAGGCTATATGCTTGGTCGCAATTGTTATCCGGGTTATTTTTTAAATAGTTGTGTCAGGACATTTTTTAACCGTAAATATGACGAAAGAGTGAGCAGTGAACACCATGAAGAAAGTAAACAGTTGTTGCTCGGTTGCCTTTATTAAGTGACATGTCAATGCAACACGAGAAAGAGCTGTTCGCCTTGATGGAAAAGCAGACATGGAACCGAGTTATTCTACGAGTTATCGACACCATCTAGAACACCGAGAACAACTTTCGTCTGAAGAATAGGCAAGAGACCTTGATTAAATATGGGGTTGTAAACACGTTTTCGTGTTTTTGAGGCTCTAGCTATACGGGACAGATAAGACGTAATCCTATTAACAGGCATAAGGAGCAAATATGTAATGGAGTTGCACACAAGGCATCTTTAATCTTGAAGCATTCAGTTCTTCTGGTTAACTAATTGGGTCCTACTAAACACCGCAAGGAACGACAAAGGACTTCAAACTGGTGTACTGAACACCAAAAAGAACGACTTGATAACCTTAACCCTAACCCCAATCTAACTCTAACCCTAATCTTAACCCAAACTCTAATCCTAACCCTAACCTAAGTTTAACCCTACAATAAAAAATGTAGAGTTGAGATCGCGTATAAAGCGAGAAAAGGTAAAAAGAAAAGTAAGTTTCTCATGGGACGAAAATTGTCGACCAATCAAAAACAGAAGCGCTAGTGAGAGATTTTTAGAGCGTAAACAAACTCCTTTTGCCGGCACAGGATTGACTGAGAAACTTTAATGTAAGTGGTTTCTAAAGCAGATAGATGAAAAGCCGATCAAACTTTCGAAAGGATTGAAAATCTATCATCGCTGTAATGTAAAGCACAAGATTGATTGGTCAGCAGATAATGACTCAGCCATTGGACAACATCAGCTTTGCCCTCCCCCTTTTATTTGACGTATGAGACTTTTTCAGAAATCGATCAATAAGAGCCAATAAAAATGCGGGACCTCTCATTGTCTAAACCCGACCTCACCATCCCTTATTTTTTTGCTGGCTACACCCTTGTATCGAGTACCCCCAGAAAATATCTGCTGAACCCATAGGGTTTACGAGCTCCAGGTTAAGAACCACTGAGCAGCAGCATCTTTCATGCCAATGCAATAATATGAAAATTTTGCTTCGAAGACTTTTTTAGTTCAGCCCTCCCTTGTCGGAGTTGCGATCAGTCCCCTCCTTGCCGTGGTTGCGTGGGGCGTCTCTAAGTTTTGGCATAAAAGCAATATACAAAGGTTGTTCAAAGAATACGTTGACCACTTTCCTACACACAGATGGTCGACGTGTTTGAGGTTAAAAACTTTAACCCGTAAATAAAGAACTTGCTCAATCCTACTCCAAGTATGAAGCAAGTTTTTGGGGGTAGAGCAAGTTGATTTTGAAATGAATAATTCATACCGAATATTTGAAAAAACCTGCTCGTTATTACGAAAAAAATTCGGCTTCGCCTTAACTTGCAATGCTAAGTACTGGGCCTTGTAGACCTACGTTGCTTTAACAAAGCTTGTTAGGTCAGGTTCGAAAGATGGCCGAGTGGAAAACCGATCAGATGGCCGAGTGGTATGGAGCGTCTGTTTCTGGATCGGTAAACTTGGGGTTCGATTCCGAGTCGGATCAAACCAATGACTTTAAAATTGGTATTCACAGCTTCCCTGCTTGACGTTCAGCATTTAAGGGAGAGTGTGGAGAAAGCCGGCAAGTTAACTAGTTGTGCTGTTGGGAAAGGCACTTAACGGATTTCCCCCATCTTAGTGTGGTAGACAGATGGCCGGCAACACCTAAGCGAACTCGTACAGCGCTTCGTCGCTTTCTCGAGATAGAAGGATAAATATGCCAATAATAATAAAGCCTGGGTTGCTCGCTGCAGCGTACTTGTCAAGTTTTTGCAGTATTCATAGTAATAAGTAAGTACTGTGAACAGAAACAAAACACGACTAGACAGTGAGCAGGCAACTGCTCCAGCATCTGATGAGGGTCGGGTGAGGCCGTAGATGCAAACAAAGCTTTGGTTTTCTGCGAATCACGAACATAAATAAAAACAACAACAATAATTGTACTCAACTCCAGCTTTGGTTACAATTCCGTGCAAATTGGTCACATTGTCACACTTTGGTCACGTTTACACGAGGTGTTCGAGTGTTTGTGTCGTGTGTAAATGTAGACCATGACAGTGATATCACCAGCTAGGAAAGTCTTGTCTGTTTTGAAATCAGCAAGTTTTCGAAGTTGTACAACTAAATTTGGGAAGTGAATTTGCGATGTAGCTGTTCGTGTTGTGACATCAAGTTGCATTTATACGGCTCTGCGGTAGTGTACACTCGCTGACGTCACAAACACGGTATCAGCAAGAAGTTAAGACGTGTAACATCTTAGGAAAAGACGTCATCAAGAAAGAAACTAAAGTGAATATTAGCGGAAGCTAATCGCTTTCCTTAATTGCTGTTTGCAGTGATCTATTATCTGTTGTTCAGTAAGCAGGGAACACTCGCATGACAGGTAGATGAGAGCTGTCACTTCAACAGGCTTCAATCACATATCGAAGTTTGGGTTAAGGTTAGCCTACGATGCAAGTATGGCGTTTGATAAGGACGCAATGCCAGCGCGAATACCACGGGGAAAGAAGCGTGACGAGAGCTGCTATATCTGTACGTTGCGTTACAACCGCCTTTACGTCACTTTACGTGCTGTCTTTTATCAGCAACATTGATTGAAATAAGACTCAGCATAACATGTAATGTACGAAATTGCAAAAATTTTGACTAAGATAAAGCGTTCTTAAGTTAATCGAGATGCGTAGAGATGATTATAATCAATAAAGGTTATTGATCAGCTCCCTGTATGCAGATTCTTGAATACCACCAGCTCATAAGTAAATGAGAAAAGATTTTAAAACTAGAAGTCAGCTGAGTAGTCCTGAGAAGTGTCAAGCAATCGAAGCACAAGATGGAACGTCAAAAAGTACAGCAGCGAGATTTCTTGAGAAGCGGAAATATGTTGCAAAACTTCCGGGTCTGAAGCACAATCACTTCAAATCATTATTTTTAAAAGATGATCATTCTATTTGCAGTAGGCTAAGTTGTTTTTAATCGACCGTTAATTCACACTCGGCTGGGAAGAGGGCAAAATTACGTACACGCGGTTGGAAGGCTGTTGTAGAATATGGAGTTAAGGTGTAAGCTCGGGAGTAGGGGAAAAGACAAGATGGAAAGTCTTGTGTTTTGTACGAAAATTGACGAAATCAGATAAAATCCGGACTTAATTGGTGCCACCTACTGTACTTTTAAACTAGAAAATAGGTTAGTGCTTATTGAGTATTTGACGTCAATAAACATTGCTATAGTGATGCGGCTTTGGTAATATAGAGTGAATTAGGCGCACTAACTAAATGAAGAGTTTGCAGAAAAGCAACTCATATTTGTCACTTTTCGCTTGAGTATAATGTTTTTTATCTCTTAGGCCACCTTTCTACAATAAGCAAGCTAATTTTGTTGCAACTACTGTACGTTAGAATTGCTTTAACCCTACTGTAGATTCATTTCTACATCATTTCTTGATATATAAGCAGAAGTAAGATGGGAGAGGAAAGAGAAAGTGCGTATCTAAAGCAATAACGGGTTTAGAATAGATCCCAGGGCGACACAAACTTTACAAGGCATCATAAATATTGAGATGGATTATTTTGGTGCCAATTTGTGAAAACTAGTTGATAAAATGTAAAACTTTCCGAGGGCTTCTCGCTTCACCGTACTTCCGGCTTTGTACTTCTTGCGCCAAGGTCCACTTCGCACTTTTACAATTGCTTGTTAGTGTTCTCATTGCATCGGTTCATTGTTGCCACTACCAATAAATCCAGCGTATTGCAGAGATTCCTCATTAAAGAGGCGATTCTGTCGTATACTTGACGGATTGAACGCACTAAACATTTATCGAGTTTAACGAACCCAGCTGCAATAAATTGGGTTGTGACCCAAATGATTTCTGATTTGGCCCAGGTAAATACTTTCCTTTTTTTTTCATATGCAACAAATTGACTTTTTATTGCCTGCCTGTAAATAATGATAAATGGTTGCTTCAAACTATGCGACATCCTAGCTTGGTCAAATCAAATCTATGTTTTTTTTTGCTGCTCCTAAAATTTGCAATTCTTTGCGTTTATCACTGCGTGAAACTAGCAGTGTTTCGCTTTTCAAAGCGAATTTGAAATCTTATCTTTTTGATATTGCTTTTGAGGATGTTGCCAATGTTGAATAACTGTATTATGTTTTCTGTCGTAGTACTGTATATTGCCAATGTTGAACGACTGTGCTATGGTTTTTGTAGTAGTATCTGTTCATTTATATATTTTTGATAGTGTTGGTAGTGATTTTTGCTGTTGAATTAATTCTGGGCAACCCCTTAGTCAGATTCATCGAATTGTCGATGAAATCTTAAGGGGGATACAAATTGCACACTATTATTATTATTATTATTTTTTTGCACTGAATATTTCGGAGTTTTTTGAGCAACACATTAAAGCTAATTTTATTTGACTTTTTAGACCTAATTATGATTGTTACACTTAAAAAATTCGTTTTCACTTTGTGCGGATGTCACGATTGTCTAAAGGATCCTAATTTTTTCAAAATCAAACCCTGTTTTTGCAATATTTGCATTTTCTGCCGCAGCAAAATGCTTAATTGAAATTGAAAAAAGTTAATGCTTACATATCTAACGACCAAAAATAAACAAAAAGCAAAAGCAGCGGTCGCAAAACAGATGACAGAGACAAAACGATATGCGTTGAAACATGCTTCAGTTAAGAAAAAAGAAAAAAACTTAAAAGGTACAAAAAACGATCATGGTCGCTGCGCCTTAACATTACCGCTTGTTCACTGTTATTACGTCCAGTACACAAAGATAAGATTGCTACCTGAACTACGACCAAGATGGTTCAGTGGAGAAAGGGCTACTTTACAGCAAAAGGATCGGATTTGAAACAATTTCAGATTTTAGAGGTGGTGCTACCGAAAAAGACACAGTCCACTCGAAATAATGATAAATTATCGGTGGCTTGGTGGTTAGGACACGTAAATCCAAGGATTGATGCTGCTCTAGGTTTTGCTTATTTTCACTGTACTATTACTACTGTACTTGGCTTCTTGTGTAAAGTCAGAGCTGAAGCGGATGATAGAACAAACACAAAATATTCCGTAGAGCGATTACAAAACCTGCGCGGTGCGCACCCCCCTCTCATACTCCCAGCCCAAAGGCTTAGTCTAAGTACTCGAAACTAATACAATTTTACTCAGTTGATGCAACAATCGAACTTTTAAACCAGTTCACAAGATTCACATCAATGCACAATGCCACAATCCAATCAAAAATAGGAAATGATGAAATAGATTCAACTGGAGGAGGGAGTGGTGATAAGCAAGTTTGTTACAAGATCCTGCCCCGCTAAACCACTAGTGTTTTTGAAGCAGATTAAACATACCACCATGTGGAAAATAGGTGTGTAATCACCCGATGCCCTCCTATTGGCAGCGCCACTGTTTTATTTATGATGAATGAGATAGGCTAATATCGTAAATTTAATTTGCGCTCAGTGACAAAACAATAGCAGTGTTAGTTGACCGACAATCTTTAACGATTTTAAGATACTCGTGCGTTGTTATTGTCTATCCAACTGCTTTGTCGATTTACTGCAATCTTTCCAAATTGGAATTATTTTAGTGAAATATTTTACAATTAAAATGCTTTCATTCTTCTTCGTCCCTGCTCGACAGCGCCCATGACACTTGTTGTGGTTATCATACCCTGGATTCGCTACCAAGCTGTTCCTACGGCCATAAATGCTATCGTCAGTTTCAATATGGCGCTGAAGCAAGCATAAGAATATTCAAAATGCAAAATTATTAGCCTACAATTTTACCAAGGTATGTCGTATTTGTACATATCGTGCTTTTGAACTTGCTTGTATTTTTGCCCCGTTCTCTGCAATCCAACCTTATCACATGGAGAAACTGAAATCACTGATTGCACCAAACCACTAAAAAGAAACAAAAACTTCGTCCAAATCAAACCTACCAAGTTCAAGTCTAAATGTACTTGAAGCGAAGATAGATAATTGCAGCAATAAAAACAAATTCTAAAAATAAAAGTTTTGGCAAGATATTTATATTTGTTAATGCTCAAAAACAGGAAATCATTTTTGTGTTATTTCAATTTGCATTGGTAAGAAGCATCGACATTTCGCTCGCCACGAAACCGAAAGTGCTTTGTCATCACTGATTGTTTACACAGTCCATATTTTATTGAAAATTACATCGAAGCAAACAATGTGTCTTTAAGTAGAACGAAACAATTCAAAACCCTACCGTACCATCAAAATTGTTCTCTATTTATCATCGGCTTTTCAGTTTACTTGTTGGTAATGTCACTGGCCAGTCATTATTTACTTTTTAAACAAAACCACTGAAAAACTGAATAAGAAAATGGTGAGGATATTTAACGTTTAGTTAAAAATCGAAAATTGTGATGGTTTCACTGCGCAAGCTCCTTTTTTTCCCTCGTTTCACAAAATCTCGATAGATTGTCTAGTAGTAGTAGGGTCTTTTATTTTCGCACCGTCAGCGCAATAAAAGATTAGGATAAGAGTAAGGAAATATAACGCGGCTCAGGAAAAGGGAAGAGGCAACAAAACGATTAACGTTATGGCATGCAGGTAAGAGAAGAGGAGTTAGCAGAATATAGGAGTGGGCATGGTTGCAACACCCAGGTTAAAAACTCTTCCCAAACCACAATCATTTAAGTGAGCAGCTGTAACTGAAGTTTGATTCCAAGTTGAGTCTAACAAAACGATTTCATGATGATACCGCGGCATATCACCGAGTTCCATAAAGTGCATTGGTATAACACGGCAGTGTCGGGTTGGTTGAAGAGCCAGACAAAAGAGAAGTTGCTTTTGATTTAATAAGCGTATTTCAAGAAATTGTATTTAGAGAAAACGATGTTTTAGAAGTGAATTTATGGATCCAGACAGCAATGATATGGGCTGCATGTTTGAAGGAACTGCTGTTGGAATCGTATCGTTTAACAGAATCAAAGTTTAAAGCCCTTACTATAGGTTTGAATCGTTTAAAATTAAGCGTAGCAATGTACAATATTTCACATGCATAAGCGTAAACTTCAATGCAACTACGACTGTTTTGACCGTTCAGATTTCATCAATCGCAGTTGGTGAACGACCAATACATTCAGCAATGTTTCTTTTTCCTGCCTGAAAGACACAGCTGGATAACACATAGGCTACAGGTTTGCGTAACGCAAGTAAAATGCAATTAACGCCTTTTGCATACGTACAGTACACTTTAATGACTGAAAAACGACTAGAAACCAGGGCATCAAACCGTAACGTAAACCGAAAACCCGTATTAACCGCTTCCTTTCATTGAACCCAAACCGAACAGTAACCTTTATAATTTAATAGACGTGGTCCTAACCTGAACCCAAAATCATCAAACATCTTGAACCTTAACCGGATTTGAACCGTTAAAATAATTTTTGTCTACAGTAACATAACTCCAGACCGGAGTGTCGTTTTGGAACTAAACTATCACTGCTATGAGACTACGTGATCCATTTCTGATGGTTTGGTTTCATTTATCTCGGCGCGTTTGTGTTGCAATCCTACGTCATAATGCGGAAAGTTGTTGTTGAAGGGCGAAAGCAACGCTGCAGCTAGCTGCCACTATGAATGCAAGTAGAGCTTCATTACTGTGTAAAACCGATTGACCTAAGAATAAATGCGCAGATGGAAATATTTTAACCAAAAATATACAGTAGGCTATTGCGTAATTTAGACCAGAATCTGATTTTATATGCGGTGGAAAATGTCTAATAATTCTAAAGTTAATCTGAGGTCATTTCTGTCGCTGTGGCTTGCATACATCCTTTATGACAGGGGTTACCAACCAGTGGTACGCGTACCACTGGTGGTACGCCGAAGCTTTATTAGTGGTACGCGAGATATTTTCCAATCATTTGTTTTCACGGAATCTTCACAAAAACTTTTTTGCTTTACAACTGAAATAAGTTAATTACATGAAAATAGGTTAGGCAGAGATATGTGTATAATCATGTGCAGAGACTATGGTATGACGTAGCATCAGTGGCGCAGCCACGGGGGGAGGGGGTTGGGGGTTGCAACCCCACCATTGAGCCTCAAATGACGTCATACATACTTCTTTTTCTGATATTTATTTCAAAGAAAATGCATCAGTGACGAAGCACTCAAAGTTAGGGGCCAAAAATGTGACAAGCTTTCTCCAAAAATTGTTTAAAAAGCGCTAAAATGGCTATTGCAGTATGAAAACTTTCAAAATTTTTCCAGGGGAGCATGCCCGCGGATCCTAGAGTCGTTTTATGGACTTAAGTTGCTTAAAATCAACTCTGCCGGAAAAACTGCGCTTGTAAAAGTGACGAAAATTGGAGTCGCCTCCCTGAAAAAATTCTGAATACGTCCCTGACGTGAAACATTTTTAAAAGGCTTATTTACACCCGTTTCCGGGTTTCCAATCAATGTGATCAAATAGCCTTGGGCCTCTCATGGTCTAAATCCGGCCCTCAGGAGCGTATTTAGAAGGGGGCCATTGTGCCATTGCCTCCCCTTTTGACTCTGCCTTTCAGTAAAAAAGAACAATACTAATGGTGCCAAGTGACTGCAATATGCCGGACTCTTTTGATGGTTTGTATAGCTTATGGCCAGGGACCAATCCAGACGGTAAGATGAGAAATATGCATCCTCCCACCAGCCATTTTTAAAAATGTTTTTAATGCAGACAATTTTTCTACAATTTCAAACCTCTTCGATAGCAATAAGCCTTACGCCTTAAGCACGTTTAATTAAAAATGTGCGAACAAAATGCATCATATTCGGCGAAGCACTCAGAATTAGGGTCAAAAAATTTAAACAAAATTTTGCCTGAAAATTATGCAAAAGGGACTAAACATTATAGTAAGTAAATTTTCGAAAAATTTCCGGGGAGCATGACCCCGGACCCCCTAGAGCTTTTCTTGTTTCTTAATCAGCTAATCAGCTTCAAATGCTTCAAATTAGTTCTGCCGAAAAAAATACGCTTGAAAAAAATGTGGTAGTTAAGCTTCCTCCCTCTTTAAAATTTCTCGCTACGCCACTGCCCGCCTTGGTTGTTGGCGAAAAAAATCTGGCCAATTGGTTTTGGTGCCCCCACTTAGAAATGTTTCCGCCATCGCTGCAAATCCCTGATGGGTGTAGTGAAGTAGGAACGCATGAAAACTGCGTTTCGCACAAGTTTTGCGAAACGTTCCGTATTTCAAACAAAAGTAGCAATAAACATAGACCGATGTGAAAATTTTTTGTGAACTTGTGGATTTATGCATTTATTGATTTATCATTCAGGTTTAAGCCAAAACTTCCTCAAAATTTTGTTGCTAAAAGCGCCCATTTTGGGGAAGTTTTCGCTTTAAAATTGCGCGTTGCCAGTTGCCACGAAATTTTTTAAAATTTTACACTCTTGGATATCTCAGAAGCACCGACTTCGCAAAGCTTCATACGAAGCTGCACCATATGGATCAGAATATACGTGGTTGCTGCTTTATACGGAAGTGAGGTCTCGAGGGAATGCCCTGATGGATGCGTCTTTTTGTGTTGCACAAAAAGCTACTTCAGTTATTCCAAACAAAAGATTACAAAATTCAGAAGATTTTAGAAGACATAAACTTCATTCTTCACCTTTCCTATTTATCAGATATTTTGGAAGTAATGAATAACTGTAATTGTTATCTTCAGGGACCTGGGAGCAACATCGTTGATTTTGCAATCAATTGACTACATCAGGGGTGGGCAAAGTGCGGCTTGCAAGCCGCATGCTGCTTTCTGACCCTCGAGACGTGACTCTTCAGCTCTTTGTGAGAAACACCAAGGACCTTTTTTGTTTTGCAATGCAATTACACCCCCATTTCCAGCTCTTGTGAGGTCGAAGACTTTTTTTTGCTCTTTGACTCACCGGTGGCAACTCTTCAGTTGTTCTTCTTTTCCGCTAAGGTCTTTTGCAATGAAAATTTTGCCCACCCTTAAACTACCTTTATCCAAAAGCTTCATTGACAATGATTCGCACATAGTGAAATTTCTTCGAAGTTCGAAGCTGTGTTGCCCAGATGATAAGCCGCAGTGTTATTTGCTATGTGCTTCAGCGTAATATCGCGAGTACAATGAACATTGGATTTGATTACGTATTCGTTTCTGTGGGTAAAGTAAACCTTTCAGCAGAGCTCTTATATGTTGTTATGGTCAAAACGCACTGGTCAAAGGTAGGTGTACGCAGCTACAAAAAAGGTCCAAAAGTGGTACGCAGAAAGCAAAAGGTTGGGAACCCGTGCTTTATGAGCTGCAGCAGCATCTTAAAAAGTACAATCAGTCCAAGTACAATAAGTAGTTTTTAAAAAAATGCGCCTGTAGCTGTTTACCAGAACACAAGTCGAATTGACGATATCAAATTCTTGAACCCAAACCGTATTTGAACCTTTAAATTTTTGTTTCTGCGAACCTGAACCGAAGCTGAGCCCGATAATTCAAAGTATTTTAAGTTTTAACCGGAACCAAACCTTCAAAATTAAACGACGAAAAATCTAAACCAGAGGTAAACCGCTAAAAATAAATTTTGCTGAACCTGAACCTAAACCGGAGCGATATTTGAAGCGGTTTGATGCTCTGCTAGAAACAATCTCTGGCACTACAGTATGTTGGGGTTAAATCAGCGCTAAAACAAATTGTTTGTCAACCTAACTGTAACAGCATTACTACAAAGCGCGAATATGAGCATATACTTGATTGGTAACATGGTTTAACCTCACTGGTCTTTGGTTTTGCCGATAGTGTGACACCAGGCGTAATGCCCGCTTTCATCGCTTCATTCCATGATAGAAACAGACATTTTTTTTGTGTCTGAATACTGAGAGAGGAAATAGAACATTTTTCCGATTCTAGGAGTTATTCCAATAAATTCTGGTGGGAAAGAGGGTGCAGTTTTGAATTAAGTTGAATGCTAATTGCATACAAAGACTTTGGACGTTTAGACCCGGAAAAGAGCGTAAATACGCCCTTTGAAAATTTTTCAGGTCAGGATCGCATTTATTTAGAATGTTTAGGGGGGAATTAATTTTTTGAATTTTTAAGCGTAGTTTTTTTCCAGCAGAGTTAATTCGAAGCGGACCGGCCGTTAGCTTAGTTGCTAAGGGCTCACGCTATCGGTGCGTGAGGTCTGGGGTTCGATTCCCGGACCGGTCAAATCGGCACAGCGTCGCCAACAGTTTGCCACCGCTGCGACGTTTCTTCGGAGCTGTGCTGCCCAGGCGCTAAGCCGAGGAGATGAGCCTCGATACTCGTTACACGTTTCGGCGTAATACCGCGAGTGTAATAAAGATTTCATTTTGATTTATTATGAAGCACATTGAGGAGCATAAATGGCTCTTTTTTGCCCCCAACCTTAGTCCGGCAAATATGCTGCATTTTGTCGGCACATTTCGATTTATGCCTGCTTAAAAAGTAAGAATCATTGTTATCGCAGAGGTTCGAAATTATGGAAAAATTGTCTTCATCAAAGAGGTTTGAAAGGTTGAAACAGCGCTCGCTCTCTGCTGTAGCTCTCTCGTACTCTACCTAATGCTTTATAAGTTTTGACAGTTCTTTGGAACTTATTAAATAAATAATTATTTTAAGCTTAGTTGAGGATTTTATTGCATGAAATTCATTCCACAATCTACAGTAAGTGTAGTGCAAGTAGCTGCAAGCAGGAAATCAAGCGCAAAACGCTCTGTTTCTGAAGCTGGAAATATATGAAACAGCACCAAACTGGTAGCAACGTTGTGTGTTATCAATGTCACAGCTTCCGCCATTCTATTTGTTGACTTTCATTTTGTTTGTTTAGTTGCTTAGGCTGCGCGTAACTCTTCCTCTTTTGTGATCCTTGTTGCTTGTCTTTGCGAATTTTTTCTGACCTTTAAAAGGAAATAGTAAAGCAAATGCGTGTATGACGTCAGAAGCCGGAAATCATATAATTCTAAACTGACCAGCAACGATGATAACTTTTTATACAGAATGAAAATTATTATTCGCTAAATTTCACACAAATTGAGTTTTGTTGTGAGTTTATTTACTCTCTGGTTTTAGTTTTGATCACGTCCATCATCAGAATTCGGAAATTTTGCTGAGGGCCAAGAGGCTGTTTTTATGCTGTTTTTTTCCTGTCTTGTAATTTAATAATAGAAATTCAGATCTGTGATTAATATCTCCGTCATCAAAAGCTACGTACAGTAGGATATGTGACGGCATAAAGAGCCTAAAACAGCTACAGGTCTGTTACTTGATTAGCGCAGATCCTGTGTGAAAATTTATATTTTTGTCGAGCTTGTCTAATGTCTATCAGTACAGAGCGATCGAATATCTTGGCTTTTGTTTGTAGACTTGCAGATGTTTGGAGAAGCTGTTTATATGTTAGCTTGCGCTGGCATGAGCACGTTGTGAAAATATTTCTGAGTTCGAACTTTACCAAGCACGAGATTTTTCAGCATGAAATAGCTCATCGCATCTGACTTTGATGCTGAGCTGTGAGCTACATTGACTCTAAATTTTTTCACAAGGTCTTCTTTGATGCAGGAAGCAAATCGACTAAAAATAAATTCCGCAAGCGTTGCAAAAAATTTCGCTTCAAGTTCAGTTCAAAATCTAATCAATGGTTTACGTGAGGTGCCGATTTGTGTTTTCATTCAACCACAGTTTGGCTGACTAAAAATAATTTAGCTCTTCGGAGTCAGTTTAGGTTCACAAAAAGACTTTTTTGCTGGTTCGTCATGACTTGCTGCTCAGATCAGGCGGAAGTTAACTTCTGTCCCTGATTGAGCAGCGAACGCACGACGAAAGGTTAGAACCATTTCCTCCGTTTAATTTGGTCCTGAGACCACAGCAAGTTCAAATTGCAGTGGTACAAGTCCAAATATTCCGTACAAGGTCTTGAGTTTTTTGCATTGTCTACTAGTTGCTCTCATTCGTGCAGGATGCAAGAATTAGAACAAACAATGGCGCTATTGCGCTGAATTGAAGGAAGCTATGACGTGTACGCTTACGTCGTTAACGTTGCTATTTCTCTTGCATTATTATCTAAATTATATGAAATTCATGAAGTGGCGACGAAGGTTGTTTCGACGTGAAAGAGACTATATGTGTCTATGACGTTCTAGCACAATTCTAGGTTAATTAGCCTATCTGATAATTAGATGATAATCATAGTGAAAGTTGCTTGAATCAAAAAAAAAAGGAAAGTATACATAAGTTTACGTACAAAATGCTTTAGCAAAGTCTTTTTTGACCTATTAAATTCAGGGAACAAATTGAATGTAGGTGCTGCTGGCAAGCCAGATAACTTTCACAACTCCTCGGCAAAACTCTAGTTAGCTTAAATATGCTGTCAGTCTCTCCAGCTGATGTATCAAGTGATGAAACTATAGATTATGGAACGCATTCAATTGCTCAGTGGACGCGCGTAGTAGTGTAGTTTGTACCGTTTTTTGCAAAGATGACGTTATGGAGTTAAACGTTATATCTGAGGCGATTGCCCAGGAGTAGGAATTGTGTGTTTGAAATGTCGTTGACACCTGCTACTTTCCGTGAGGTATTATGGAAGGTGACTTAGCGCCTTTATCCTTTTATGGGTCCATGCCCTATGTTCATCGTTGTTTGGCAAAAGAGGAAGAAACGAAACTGAAAAACGTTGCTTTGTTTTAGTGCTGAATATATGAACACCAATAACATGAAGAGCGCAGGGTGTTTTGCTCACATAATTTATTGTTGTTGGAACTGAGGAAGTTTTTCCTCCTAATGATATTATCCGTATTTTAGGTATTTACTTTTTCATCGAATTAGAGGAAATTCACAGCCCTCCTGAAAGCAGTTTACTGCGCCCATGATTGATGCCCCATTGCCGAATAAATACGAATAGCCTAGATATGACACGAAACACGTTTTGAATTCTTGTCATCGTTTCGTTTTATTGCCACGTTATTACGTGTTCTCACTCATCGGAGTTGCATAAGGGATGGGCGAGAATTCAGTCTGCTTGGGTTGATGCAAATCAATTGATTGCGTGGTAATTTTGCGATTCCAGCAACGATTCTTAGACTTTTAATCAACTTCTTACAGTAAGCTGTGACTTGGGTTGCATTCTTTATCGCAATAAACTGTGCAACCCTCCAGTTGGGAATGTTCATTCTGCCCGACATTTCAAAGCAAGTTATAATTTCTACCGCTCTAGCATAATTTGTAGATTTTTGTACGACTTTGCTGAATTTCTGCCCTTGACCTCGACGTACATTCTGAGCTAAAACTTAATATTATTTCATGAACTTTATTTCACTTTATTAAAAGATCTACTACTTAGAGCTTCAAATTTTCTCCTCCTCAGGCTTATGTCTGACCATGACGCTCTTCTATATCAAACATGCAAATACACAATTACAAAAGTGGATTTGCCTCTCTGAGAACATTTTTACTTTCTTTGAAAACTGTCAGGTGGCTATTAAAGAAGCGAAAAATACACTTAATTACGAAGTTAAAAACCATTCAGTTTTGGTAGAATTAAGCCAAAAGTGATCATTTTTGGAATTATTATGCCTCCTTCCTTCTTTTATTCCATTTTTTGCATTACTGGATTTATTGCTTTTCAGCAGAAAAATTTATTTTATTTTGACATTTTTTTTATTTTACAATGCAGAGCTCAACAGTGCTGTTTTGCAGGATTTAGGTAGCTTTATTTTTTGTGGGATTACCATGATATTGTGATTGCAGTTTATCATCGAACATGCTGGCTAGAAACCAATGGACGGCGGTGCTCGTCCTGCTACTGGCAGCAGGTGAATTTCTTGTTTGTTTAAAATCGAATGGAATTGCATTGCTGAACCATGCATCCAGCTTGGATTTTCGATTGCAATTTTTTTAGCTTAGGTTGAGATATTTATGTAGTGGTTTTATTGCTGTAACTCTTACATCAGTTCCTTCGTTTAGAAATACAAATTAGTTTTCCAGAAAATGACTAAAAAAGCTACAACATACCTCGAACTATCGGCTAATTAACAGAAGCACATATTGTAGCGATAGTCCGCTATGATAATATTAAAAGTCTTTCACATTGGAAACGAGAAGAAGCTGTTCGACTTTCTCTACACATGCCGCGGAATTATAACGAAGCAAAAGTTTTTCAATCAGTTTTTACGATTATCAACATTTCGGTATGGGCTTTTACAAACACTATGCAATGTAAAAGTTCAAATAGTAAGCACTATCTTCGGTTTAATACATACCAAGCAAATTTGTTTCTCAAATTTGTAACTTAACGGTTGAGCAAACCCACAATATCATCACTAAATTGCTTTGGTATGCATAAAGTTACAACTGTGCAAAAATGTAGAATTCTAGGTTTATTTTAAACGTTATAAACTCGTTTAAAACTGAACTGTGACAAAGCAAACTAATAGAAGAAAAACTTAAAACGCCTGTGTTCGTGTTTGAGGAGATATTAACATGGTATCAACATTTTTCCAGCAAAAATATAATCGAAATTAGGGATGAGTGGTTTTCAAATTTGCGCTAAATTATTTCAATCCAACTATCAACTACTTAAATATAATTCTCAAAATCATTTGTTCCCGTTTCATTTTTGAATCCTTTGGAAATAGTTTAACTTCAGCCTCAACCAATAATTTTGCAGGCTTACAATCAAACTGTCAAGGAAGTAACGAAACTGCTACGACTGACACGAGTACAACTACTACGATGAATATGACAACTACGATGGGTGCGACAACTAATGCTACAGAAACAGAGCCGACGGAATCCAACTCAACTGACACCGAACCTGCCACAACCACAAACCCACCATCTACAAATCAATCCACAACCTCAATCATGATCAATGACGTAACGACCAGTGCTGCGGCAGCGGAAAACTCGACAACGACAATCGCAGTTAATACGACCACCACAGACGAAATGACGTAAGAATATGTCGTAATTTTTTGGTAACTTCATTGAACTGACGTACTTAATTTAAATTGTGTATTGCTGTATAGCTGCACTCTAGATAGATAAAATAGGCTAATTTAAATGTTTTAGTGTATTGGAGTTCCTGTTCCATGCTTCTAGTTAAATAATTTGCGATTGAGTTTAACTCTTTCCAGTTTCACTTCGAAGTCAGCAAGCATCAAGTTTTCAGCTCAATTCCACTCGACCGACTTTCATTTACGTCTTCATGAGACGCACGCACTTGTATTCACTTCGTCCGATTTTTGCCGAGCATCCTCTCCGGATCAAGAGCAAATAGGATTCCCGTCTTTCTGCTTTGACATTCCAGGGCTGGTAAACAGTGAGACTGGTATATCAAAAGCTAGTGCTGAAACTGGAATTAGATTCTCAGAAGTACGGCAGCTGGGAAAGTTTTTAACAGTTGAAGTGGCAACATCTGAAAAATCTCTATTATCTAAAAAAAAGTCTTCGAATCACATTTCCTACAAAATAAAGTTCATCCAATCGCTACGGCCCGCGATTGGTCTGCCATCCACTGTGGTGAACTTACATTAGAGCAAATAGCTCTCAGTAACTTGGTATGATCGTTCCAGTATTTACAAGGCAATTAGTCTACGCTAAAGAAACAATAAAATTTCACCAAAAGTGCAAGCTTCGAGAACGAATGGGTATTTCAGCGTTTGCCTGATGTACATTTGCTCGACTTATTTATGCTAGTCATTAATTTAGAACGCTCTTAAACGGCAATGATGCTCGCAGATGCTTTTATTGTCCACACAACAGTTTACATCTACAAGATACTTACATGTTGTAGGCTAATAATGAAGAAGAGTTAGACGAAGTAGTTTTTTCGTATTGGTGCGGTAAATGTTTTTTTAACCTTGTAAACACCATGTTTAAACAATTATATTCTACATTTTCGGTATCCTGCATTCTAACACTTGCATTTTTTGTTTGGGTCATATCGAACATTTTCACATATTGCAGCAACAGCCTGCAGACTTAGCATCAATAACATTTTATTGGAAATTTTGAACGTTTTCGACCATAGCTTTTGGTCCTCTTCAGAATAAAAAATTTTAACTACATTTTAAGAATAAATTAATCAAATGATAGTATTTAAAAAAATCAAATAAATTTTAGCATTACTAACAATTAACACATTATTGCCTAACATTAATTCATATACAGTACAAATCTTGCACAAATGAAATGACGTAACGCACTACAATATTAACGAAAATACGAAATAATAAAGAAGCTATACCGAGTTTAAATACACGTTCTAAAATCAGTGCAGAAACTAGCGCCCCCTGAACCCCCTAACGGGTGGGGGCCTACAAAAAAAGGGGCCTCGTAAATAATCAGTACGTAGTACTATTTACTCAATGTATGATAAAGGTGCCTAAAATAGGCCTATTCTAAAATTCAATATATTTTTTGTCTTTACTCGCACGATGTGGGGCCCCCATACCATATTTATGGTTTTGGCCATGGGGGCCCCTGCAAATTTTTCGAAAAGTAGCAGTCGCAAAACTAGCAAACAAACGTTTAGTAGCATACAAAGAGCCCCCTCATCCTCAAGTGAAAGATACAAAAATAAGCCTTAAAAACGTTTTTTCTTCGCATTGGTAGCGAAATGTTAGAGTAGGCTTTGCTTGCAGCATTATTTTAGTGGGTTTAGAAAGGACCAAGTAAAACAGACTATTAAACCTTGTTAAAACTGAGGAATTTTAAAGGCTCAAAATGCACAAAAAGCCTCCAAAATAAGGTCAAATTCCGCAAAATTTTTTGGGGGGGCATGCCCTCAGACCTCCCTAGCTTGGCATCGCCCCTTCGGGGCTCGCTCTTTTGTATCACCATCCAAGAAAAAACTTTTAGGGGGCCCCGAAACATGATTTCGGGGGGGGGGGCCTGCATTGCCTAGTTTCGGCTCTGGCTAAAATATATTTAAGAGAAAAAATGACCTTCCTGCGTACAACTGTGTATTCAGCTTAAGATAGTGTTTTTTTATTAAAAGAGCTTCTTAAATTTTGGTGTTGCATTCCGTGTTGCACGTCCTAATTACTTAAAAATTGTCAATATTTATGTTGGCTTGGTAACAGAATTGGCAATCATCCATGTGGTCTCGCATTGCTGATTTTCCCTTAAGTTGGAGTGCTCTTACATTCTGGTACCTAAATATCGTGTTGTCATACCAATGTACGACATATTCGTATCACACGAACAAAAATATTTATACACTACATTTGATACCAATTCAACAGGAGTAACACACTTTAACTGAAAATATGATCCAACTTTTAAAGTTACATAATACACATTAATATCCACATCAAACTTCATTTTAACAATCTCCCCTTGCATGTTACAATGTTTATCGTTTTGTTGCTTCTTCCCTTTTCTCGTGCTGTCCAATCATACTGTATATTATTTTTGATTTTTGTATATTATTCTTGTGTTGACGGTACGGAAATAAAAGACACTAACTAACTAACTATTACTACGTCATTTCATTTGTGCAAGATTTGTACTGTATATGAAATAATGTTAGGCAATAATGTGTTAATTGTTAGTAATGCTAAAATTTATTTGATTTTTTTAAATACTGTCATTTGATTAATTTGTTCTTAAAATGTAGTTAAAATTTTTTATTCTGAAGAGGACCAAAAGCTATGGTCGAAAACGTTCAAAATTTCCAATAAAATGGTATCGATACTAAGTCTGCTGGCTGTTGCTGCAATTTGGTTTAGTAAAATTACCTCTTTGCCGAAAATTTTCACATATGTGCAAAGTGTGCAGTATTTTCCAAAATCGATTATTTCATTTTATTATTTTTTTTGCGACCACACCGACAGCATCTCATAGTCACTCTGGATGAAAATGGTGGAAAGTTGAAATCATCCTAAGATCCTGAGTTGCCGCTTTTGGCACCCAATGGGTTGTATTTTACAGTGTGGGTGGCATTTTGATAACCTTGAGAGTGGAAATTGGAAATAAATGTAAAATGCACGTATGTTTATATACTTGGCGTATTTATAACCCGGAGTAAATCATTTCCATTTTTTCTGTTACACTGATCATCTTTTGAAAAGACTAAAAGTGTTTCTGTAAGGGAAAGAAATGTTCAACAAGTCAAGTACCTAGCGAAAGGCTTTAGCTACGCGAAGGTATTCCAAACTGTATTTGCAAATTTTTGATATGAAATATCGCATTAAAATTCCTTCGCAGCATTTTAAGATAAACACAGGCTGCCCTATCAACTATAGCTGATCTTCGGGAGCGCTGAAACTTTCCATGTTGGTTCGAGACAGAACCACTGAAACAATTTGTATCACCAAACCTTTAACATTACTAGTAATGACATTTGTAGAGGAGCGGACGTCGATGTAATTTTGATGAGAGAATGAATTTTAATTAGCAACGAATTCGCTGTAACGTGCAGCGATTTGATACTGCAGATAGATGTTCCCAATGTACAGTTTAAAGAGGTAATTTTGAGAGTCAGCTAAGGGATCTTTTAGCTTTTTGCAAAAATGTTTCAAACATTAACAAAGAAAATAGTAAAATGACAATACGAGGATATTTTGCGAAGTGGTTTGTTAAATTTATTACAGTGCACGAAAAATCGTAACCTCCAGCTAATATTTAAAATTTAAGTTCTACGATTAAGACATATTTATTTGCATCGCATACCTCTGTATGAAAAAAGCAGTCTAAATTTTGTGCTATTAACTGAACCGTGACTTTCCAGCTGTGCTGCGAATGCAAATAACCTAGCATATGAGAGAAACATTTTTGAGCGAGAATGAGTAGGGGGGCGGCAATTCTTGGCTTCGCTTCTAAAAACAAATGCAGCCAATCACCACCTTCATGACATGTCCGCATGAAACTAGAAAACAAAATTTTATTACGTTTGATCTTGAAAATTGTTTAACAGCAAACAACCATTTCTTTTGCCCCTTTGGAAAATGATTAAGAGGAAATCATCATTTTCAAGATGTGTAGCTCAAAACGTCGTAAAAATGCACTGATGAAATTGTTCATAATTAATAATTTAATATACAAGAGGGGGGTCATCGCCAATTGAAGGAAATCAAGAGCAATTGCCCTCTTCTATACACACACTTAATAAAAGTACGAACATGATTGCATGACGCCCAGATATTAATTTTGTATAATTTGACCCCCCTCTTGTATAATGTAATATACAAGACGGGGTCATCGCCAATTGAAGGCACTCAAGAGCAATTGCCCTCTTCGATACACACACTTAATAAAAGTACGGACATGATTGTATGACCCCCAGGTGTTAATTTTTAGTGTTGAAAATATTTAACCTCTTCTACGGATTGCCACCTTAACGTATGGGAAATTTGAGTTTTCAATGATCCTTAGAGCAACGCCGTCGGTAGTGTTTAATCACTTCAATCAGGGTCACCCATGAAGGTAAGGTCGAAGGAGAGAAACAGACCAAGTAGCAATTCAATGCTGTAGCTAAATAAAAAGTAGTAAGAACAATATTCACGTTGCAGCGGACGGCGCGCAGGATAAATAGGTCCGCGTTCGAGTTTTAGGCAGAGGGACTCGTTCGAAAAATAAGCTACAGTCTCCCCCACAAGCTGACCGTCACCGGAAACCCACCAACGCAGTCGCTAAGCGTTTGGGGAGGCAAATGCGGGCAGCGCATGGAAAATGTACTCGAGTTGGACCAAACTACCGAGATTTAGCTATCTGGAACTGGAACGTTTCGTCACTGACAGGAAAATAGCAGGAGCTTGTTCGGGAAGCCCAGCAATATCGCCGT
This sequence comes from Trididemnum miniatum, assembly GCA_964006365.1. Taxonomy (NCBI): domain Eukaryota; kingdom Metazoa; phylum Chordata; class Ascidiacea; order Aplousobranchia; family Didemnidae; genus Trididemnum; species Trididemnum miniatum. The sequence continues at coordinate 22,199,558 of OZ023248.1, read as the reverse complement.
GATATTGTGGAAGAGTTATGAAAAAAGCGCCGGGGCTCTGGGACTGTCAGAAAAGAACAGGGCCTACTTGAATATTTTAATGGAATCGAGGCTATCAAAAACAGCACAGCGATCATTTACATACCGGTAAAAAATCGATGGCATAATTATGGGATGTTGGCGTTCTCGAGAGAGCTTTGTCCACCAGATGGTTCATGAAGACATCAGCCATGCAGTAAAATAAATTGCCACCCACAGCCACACCGTCGGTTTGCTCAAAGAGTTCTCCGTTGAAAAAGAAAGCACCTCCTTGAACTGCCCGTTTGTGTTTCTTCTTAGACAGCCTTTTCAACTTTGCTTAACAATTACACTATCAGGAGAGAGGCTGCAGACTCGATGACCGCTCAGCTCTTTTGGGCTGGGCTTCATGCTCTTTTCGCAGCCTCTCACCGGAAAGTTAATAACTGTGAGTGATTGCTCCCATTTATATTATTGCGTAACTATTTTCCCAAGCAAAAGTAAAACAAAATGGAAATGAAAAATGAAATGTCCATTTTAACAATTTCCTCACGTTAATTTTATATGCCCTTATGAACAAAATCTGTATCGTTGTTGTCATTGTTGAATAATTTATCCGGCATAAATTAGTTAGTGAAAAGGCTAACTACAACGAAGGAGACCATTACCTCGTTATGTAACAACTTATTTTTCATACTACCGACGAAGATAAACTTGAGTAGTTTCATGCTCAACCAAGTTTGTGAGAGCCACTTCGTTCATTCCTGTTTGTAATTCCCGGTAGCCGATGGGATGGGCCTAAGTGGAACCGTCTGCTTATCTGCTTATGTGTTACACTGTAGGTAGACCATACATAGCTGGTAGCGAGGTTGCTGATGGACATGTTTATGTTCTCGCAGTCATCTTCAATGAGTTTTTTTGGATTTGAGACGTCGTGAACTTGTTTTGCTCCGATTCATTCATCTAGTTTCACTGTTTGATGTTAAATATTTTACGTTTCATCAAACTAAATACTAAAGCTTTTAATGCTCTGTATCTCATCCTGCGGGTTGAGCTGTAAAACTTTTCGTGACAAACATAGTTTACACCAGGGATGGGCAAACTTTTCGCACGAAGATCCGCATTGAAAAATATGTTAAAGCCGAGGGCCGCACTGATTGGATAAGCAAAGTGAAAACGTCATCACGACCGCAGATGTCCTATTTCCTACTCCAAATCAAGTGAAGAGCAAAAAAAGGTTATCACGTCCGCAAATGTCCTATATTCCACGCAACCTCAGTAAGGAACAAGGTTTATATTTCTGTAAGTGACCGCGGGTCGTATGAAATGATCTCGCGGGCCGTAGTTTGCCCACTCCTGGTTTAGACATTATATTGTTAATTTTGAAAGCCACCATCAATGTATGAAAGGGGGCATCGTCACCTCATAAAACATGAATATATTTTTTCAAGGGCAGTTGTGAGGGCAAATCAATTTTTTGTAGAATACTTTGTAGGCCTACTTGTCTTACCGATATTACAGGGGCTACAATTTAACTCTTTTTCATCTGCCACAGCAATTCAGTATTCAGCCCTGACTGTAATGCTTTTATATTAACACAGTCATAAAGCAATGACTAACTATCCCCTTCTTTGAACATTGGGGCCTAGCACTGTATTATACAGTAGATTGAGCAGCATCAATAAGCCATTGCATCAGCATCAATTCTCTATCCTTGAAATTTTATCGTTTTTGCTAAGTCAATGCTGATGACCAGTTTAAGCACTGTAAGAATGCTTTCGGGCCCCATCCACTCCTGGTTAGAACTTAATATACTGGGATGAGCCGCATCCCAATTCTCTTGATGAGCAGCAGTTAAACGATGTGCTGCGAAAACGATCTACAACTGTTTAGTGGAAGTGAATATTAATGACTACGGATGATCATGTCAGCGCAGTTTGATATTTTAATCCAATTTCGAATCTTTCCTTTATATCAATTCGAGGTCTTCATATTCTGAGCGAATCTAAAATTTTAAAAGTATAATTCATCAGCTGAACGAACACAACGTTGGTTTTACATTTGAACATAGAATGAAGCACAAACAGTAAGCATGCATTGATATTTTAATTCAAATGAAAAATATTCAAACAATAATAAAAAGTCAAAGTTGTAATCAAAAATAAAAGTTAAAAAGTAGAAACAAACATAGATGTCAAAAGTGTTCATGTATTGTGACGGTTAAACTTGGATAAAGCATTTGGTTTTGTAGCAAGCTGTGTTTATTGCATGGTAGAAAAAACGTCTCCAAGTTGAAACGGGGTTCTAAGAATTCGAAATAGTAAGCTAACCATTTCCACTGTAATTGTCCAAATAATTTTTAATTCACTTACTCACAAACTTGAGGTGAAGTAAAGGACAATTCATTCCACTAGTAGCTGCACAAGTGTTATCCACACCAACACTTCGCTCCTGTTTTAACATCCTTGCATCAGAAGCGATGATGTTTTTACTTGTCTTCTAATGCCCTAAAAAAGCAGAAAAGCTACCTGCGCATGCTGCTACTATACGACATGACATGAAACGCATTATGTCCCACGTACAAAAGATTATTCGTGCAAGTAAGCCTACTGTATGTTTGTAGTCAAATATTACCTCTTCAGCATACGAACATCGCCTTTGTTTCGCAAAAAAATCAAATCAAATCGTTCATTATACTCGCGATAGTACACCGAAGCGTGCAACGAGTAGCGGAATCAATCTCCGCGACGTAGCGTCTGGGCAAAAGCTTTGAACTCCAAAGAAACGTCGCTACAGTGGCAAGCCTTTTTCGGCGCTGTGTCTGATTTGAACGTCCCTGGAATTGAACCCCGGACCCGACCTTCCGCACCAATGAGGATGTCCTTGCTGCAACCCCAACCACCATGTCACAGTGAAGTTTCAATGACCTCGCTCGTTCTTAATTCGCCCTAATCGCGAACATCGCCGCAACTGAAAAATCAATAGGGCAGTACCGGGCACTTTCAACGTCAATCTATGCTTTCCTATTTTGTGTTATTTTGACAGAACGGGAGAAGGTTCAGGGGATGTGACAACAACTGGTAAGCTTATTATTTCTTTATGAAAAAAATCAAATAAGCTATGCATTAAAGTAACTTACAGTAGTAACAGAAAAAGTTTATGTGAGATTACAACGATTTGTTTCGCTGTAATTGAACCAAACTCTGGTGTATAGATGTGTGCACATTTGACTTGCCTGAAAACTTCCCGTCACATACAACAAGTTGAAGTACTGGCCCCAACAAACCTTAGAAGTCGAAAAGCGCCTCATGTTTCACTTTAACTTCATGCAAGCTACTGATATGCGGCAAGATTCGAAACCAAGTGAAAGTCATTGAGGCAATCCCGTCGATGCAATGTTACTTGCTAACTACTCGCTATTACTTTACGTCATCAAAGTTTTTGAAAAAAAAAGCAGTAAAAGTTCCAGTGTTTTTGGAAATAAAAATCAAGAATTGTAACTTTGAAATAATTAGCTTGCAATACGAACTGTACACACAGAATTTATTGATAGCTTTGTAGCTCTCGCATTATAGAATAGAATAGAACATATTTATTTTGTCGCGCAGTAACAAACACGATTCAAGTAGGTACTGTAAATACATTACACAAGTTATTTGCGTAAGCTTGCGACCGGGAAGTTGCGAAGGACCGTGAGGTCATCGAGTCAAGCAACCACCCCATGTCGGCATAAAGAATATTGAAATTCGGAGTGAAATGTGCCTTGAAGTGAATTGAAGTTGAGAAGGTGGTCGTGGTCCCTGAAAAAAAAAAGTCGTCCCACACCTCGCTCGTTTGATTGTTGCTCACATTTTCCATTAAATAATTCACTTAGCAGTTGCATCGCAGGTTCTCTGAGCTAAGTCGTAGATAAGAGTTTAAAGCAATTGAATGAGCTAGAGGCTAATATCCCCTTATATTTACTTGGAAAAATGGTACTAGGATGTTGCAACTGGCAACTTCTCAAATTTGCTGCTATTAACTTCAGGTAGTAGCTTTAAATTGTGAATGTGCATTAGACACCTGGTCTGGGCTGTGTTTTTTTAATAAAATTCGGACTTAATTCGAACCACTGGGTGAATGCGAGTCTAGCATTTACAGCTGAAACAACCACTTTTTTCAGTTAGCTGTTTTGACTTCGTTGACGAAAACCCATCATTTCTAAGCCCGAAAGTTTAATAGAAGAATAGGAATTTCACTCATAATGTTTCAGACTTTGGTCTAAAACTAAAACTAATCGTTTTTCGTGTTTGTTAAAGGCTGTACATCAAATTTGGGTACAAGACGAAACTATGTAGCGTGTTTAAATCTCTGACGTATTATAATATTATTTCCGAATAAAATTCACTGAAACTGCTAAATTTTAATAATTTGTTTTCCATGTATTTGATGACAACTATGACTGCAATTTACTTTTCTGAACTCTTAATTTTAGAACCAATCTCCGAAACCACTATGACACAAACCACTATGTTTTCTCCAACTTCCAATGCTGTTCCGGTGGAAACAACTTCAGCAACCACAGCGGCTAGCTCCTCCACATCTGCGTCCACTACTACTACTACTACCAGTATGACCACCCGTGAACAAACGGACAACACGGCGTTAATCGCAGTACTGGTCTGCCTCGCCGTCGTTCTTGTTGTGTTTATCATCGTCGCTTACATTTATTGGTAAGAATATTGCATTACTTACTTACATCCAGTGAATTCAGAGCTTAATATCGGGTTAGCGATAAATCGACCCCGTCAGGTACTGTATATCTAAATTTTGACTACTTCGTCTTAATTTATTTGCGAATAACTTTCCGATTTCCATTGTTTTCCACAATGTTTTATGTTAAACGTTATAAAGACAATGTTATGAAGTGTCCCACAGCAACGTAATAGTATTGTTTCATTCGCGTGACAGCTTTGAGTAAAATTTTACAATTTTCTATCTTATTCTATGACATCTCGCCCGTTCTGGTGCTGGATGAAACTGCTCTTCGTATTGTTGGGATTTTAGATCACGAAATATCTATTATTTTATCAGCAATGCCAATCATGGGTTAAAAATCTTGCAGCAGGGATTTCATTCACACTGGAGATGATCTCATGGAGTTTTGGGTGGCAGCTCATTCGATAATCGCAAATTGCCTCGCTTCACAAGCCAGTTCAATCATCAGTTCATTTTATGATTTGTAAACAAACCTGTGTTTGGGTAAAATCAATTTGTTTCAGTCGCAAAAATGAGAAGATCTGCTACAGTCCTGAGGACGGGGAAGAAGCTACGCCTATGACCACCGTGTCAAGCAGGATTGCAAACAGAATGAGCATGTATGGGAGAGCGAAGGTAACCGCATGTCGTGCACCATTCACCATTGTGCTGTGCTTTTTATCCGTGTTTCCAAATGTCTCTCACAACTGCTGCCATGAAATGACTTAGTTTTTTAGTTTGTGAATTAAATTTTGACCTGAAACTACACTTAATTATCTGTTTTACTGACCCAACTTTTTTGACGTGTACGATTTGACGTCAACTTATTTTGACATTGGGTGCAGAAGCTAATCGCAACCTCTGATGTGCTAGCATATCGTTGCATGCGTCTAATTGATAAATGGACCAAAACGCTCGTGTTAATGAAACATTTCAATTTTGTAAAGCTGCTAAACTGATGTGCTTTAAAAGAGTTGCATCGTGTAAAGTCTTAATTGGTCTAAATCTTGCGATTATTGAAGATTTGTCTGATGTAAAGCGAAAACCTTATCCCTGCCAGAGCTGGGCACTCGGTACTTTAAAAGGAACGACGATATCGCTACCGATACTTTGCTAAAAAAGTACCGTCGGTACCGATAACGGTACATTTTTAAAAACGTATCGACGATAGCGTTACTCGGTACTGATTTTCGGTACTTTTGAAACGAAAAATTTTTTCTTTAAAATTAATTTTTGGTTTGGTTTTCGTCTAGCAAAACAACGAAATTAAAACCTTATCAAGCTTTTTGTCGCATCTGGTGCTAGCGTAAGGTTTGAGTTGTAGTCTCACGCGAATCTTAATACTGCAAGCGAACGCATCGGTTATATCAACAAGGCGACAGCGGCACGCTTGCTACTACAAGCATTCTCATGTATGGCAACATGTGTAATAATCTGTTGGTCTTCTTCATTTGGTACGAGGCTAGGTGTAAGGAGTATCATCATCAGAAACTCGCCCAGGAGAGCAGAAGCGTTTGTCACACCCCTGCTTATCTGGCTACGTTACTACATTCGAACAAATCTAAGGACGTAAAAGAACTTATGGCCTATATGCGAATAAAATGTTGCAAAGGTTCTTGCAGTGTGAATTTCATCATTGTGTTCAAGGATAATGTTTTCATTTTCAATGCCACTTTCAGTAGAGGTTGGTGTATCAGTAGCAGCATACTCAGAACTTTTAGATGAATCAAAGTCTACATTTTTCTCAGAATTTGCAAGTCTATAGGTTTACTTTGATTCAATGACAGAGAAACAAGTTTTTTCACATAGTCTAAACCAGTGGTATTCAACCATTTTTACACAATCCTTCTTTTTGGAAAGTACTTTTGTACTGCGGCACTGCCCAACTCTGATCCTTGCCAATATTTATCTGACGACTTGTTGCTTCTACTGTAAAGAGGGCTCAATGACAAAGTCAAAGCATACTGGCTTTCACGCTTGACTCGATCATTAAGAAGATAATTTTCTCCGCTTCCAAAATTCATATTTTTATAGTTTATCGTTGGAGAAATGAACATCGCAAAAGATCATTTCGAGAAAGATTACACGAAGAAGAGTTCTGATGATAACAGAATATTCAGAATGGAATACATGGTGAGGATGCCAGTAAACTATTACTGTTGTTTGCACTAACGATTGAAATCTCCCTAGCTTACGCTTAATTCGTTTTCAGCGAAATTGTTTTTTTTGCACTAGAAATTAAGTTTTTTACAGAATAATGAAATTTAACCTAGCTTTGAAGAAATTTTTTCTGTGCAATATGCAAACATTTCTTGTTTTTTTTTTGCACAGATTAAATTGAAAACAGGATTTTTCGGTGTCCTGCCCGATTGGTTTTAGTTTATTCTCTTACATATTTTTTTCGATCGTCTTCTGTGAAAGACGTTTGTGACTAGATTTTATTCGTGGGTAATGGTCCCAAGCTAACAATTCAAGATAAGAACCAGCTAGTATTCTGTTCAAGTTACTGAATCTATAATGTGATGAGTGGTTCGTATGGAAAATTCTTCCTCGCTTGTTTCGTTGTGCGAACTTGATTAAAATATTTCAACAAAATTCTTTGCTTTAGGCTTTGCCCGGGGATCGAGATGACGTCGAAGACAGCAAAAAAGAAGAAAATCGGATTAAGAATCGATACGACAACATTGCGCCCTATGACCCCACCAGAGTACGGCTGCAAAACTCTCCTGAGTCCGGGAAAACAGATTACATCAACGCTAACTTCGTGTCGGTTGGTTGAACTCTGTGCAACTGACTTGATGATGAGTATTTATTGCGCTGATCACATACTTTTGTTATGCAACAACTTGCAGTTGGAGTTGCCCTTCCATTTTCAAGCGGTTTGCATCGCCTAGCATACTCCGCTAATGATGACAGCTGTATCTCCTTCTTCTTTCGGCTATTCCCTATTCGGAGTCGCCACAGCGCAATAGTCTTCTTCATAAAGCTCGGTCAATTTCGTCTCCCTCCCTTGCTCCAACCATCTCCTTCTCTTCTTTCATCAAATCCATCCATCTTTTCTTTGGCCTTTTTCCATTTCTTTTACCAGCCCTTGTCATCTCCATGATTTCTTCCCAACGTAACCTTCTTCTCTCCTCTTCAAGTGTCCATACCTACACAACCTTGTGCCCCGAAGTTTGTCTCCCAGTTTTGCAATTTTTGCCGTCTCTCTCACACACTCGTTCTTTATCTTGTCCTTTCTTGTAACACCCGATGCCCATCTCACCATTTTTAACTCTGCCACTTCCATCTTTCCCACTTGTTTTTCGGTCATCGCCACAGTTTCGATCCAATCAATAAATCATGGCCGGTCTAATAACACTCTGATACATTTTACTTTTAACCTCTGCTGACAACTTTCTGTCACACACAACTCCAGAAACCTTCTTCCAACTCATCCAACCTGCTTGGATCCTTCTCCTAACTTCTTCCTCACATCTTCCATCACCACTAACTGTCGAGCCTAAATATTTGAAGTTTTTCACTCTCTTTACTTCATCTTCTTGCAACTTCAACTCCTCTCCAACTTCTACACCTCCAACTTTTAAATAGTCGGTCTTGCTCCAGCTCACTTTCAGATCTATTCTCTTAAATGCATTTCTCCGAATCTCCAGGTCCTCCTCTTGCTTTTTATGATTCTGTCTGAATAGTACTTTGCCATCTTCAAGCATTATATCCCATGGTGCTTCTTTCCTGATGTCCCAACTTATTATTTTTTGTAACTAGATGTTTGACGACATTTGATGACAGCTGTAGGATATCAATGTTGTCAAAACATTCAGTTACAAAAAATAAAACAACTTTGGCTTAATTTTTTTCCTTTACGCATTATTTTTGTTAGGGTTTCGAGTGTCCCAAGAAGTGGATCGCCTCCCAAGGACCGAAAGAGGAAACATTTGCTGACTTCTGGCAGATGATCTGGGAGCAGAAATCATTGACAATTATCATGGTGAAATAAATAACTAGGTTTTTGTACCGGTTTCTTGCTGAGACTCTGACATTGATGAAATGTAATGATTTTTGTTTAAATAGGAAAGCGCAATTACATCATGTTTACATAAGCAGTTGTAATTTTTTTATTTGTTATTTTTGAACAAGTCGAGCCAATGGCCAAAATTTGGTCATTAGGTTTAGGTTTTTTCAAGAGGTTTTTAAAACAGCAATAATAGGCCTAATTATGATAATTTATGTTAAACTAAAAGAGGGTTCAAGTTTTTTTAACCGGTAGCAATCGATTCGCTTCTGTAATTTCGTGGAGAAAAAAGATCAAAAACCTTGCTGAAATGGGTTGCCGTCTTTTTGAGGTCGCTCTTGATGTGGTGTCCTACTTCAAGTGACGTCATTTCTGATTTTCTTATAAATTTTGAATCAAAATAAAAATGAAATGTCAACAAATACATTGTTGGTGAATAACTTCAAGAATATTTTCAGATTACTAACTTGGTGGAAAATGGAAAATTGAAATGCCACAAGTACTGGCCGGGCGGGAGATCCCCTGAAGGGAGACTTGCTGACACGCAGTCGTATGGGGAATTTACTGTGTCTTTGAAGAATGAATTCCTGAGGAACTTTTACATTTTACGAGTCTTCTCCCTCAAACGGGTAAGAAAATTATTTTCTCTCTCCTGCACCTTCCAGATTCAATCGATTACTTGTAATTTTTTCGTCTCTTATCTTGTAGAAAAACTTTTTGGCAGCTCAGATGGCCGAGTGGTAAGAGCGTCCGCATCGGTAGCTGTAGACTCGGGTTTGATTCCAAGTTGGGTCAAACCAATGACTTTAAAATTGGTATTCACAGTTCCCTGCTTGACGCTCAGCATTAAAGGGACAGTGTGAAGAAGAAGCCGGCAAGTTTGCTTGTTGTGTCGTTGGGAAAGGCTCTTATAGCGGGATTCCCCCATCGTGGTGTGGTAGACAGGTGGCTGGCAACTCCTAAGCGAGTTCGTGTGGCGCATTGATCGCTTTTTCGTGATAGGAGGATAAATAATATACAACTAAATGCAAAAATACGATTTTCAGCTTTGTGAACATGTGAGAAAATCCAGTAGATAGCAAACATAGCGCAACACTGTTCCTAATCAACATTATCATCCCGGTTAGAGCAATTGTTCAGCGCATCGCTACCCGTGCGGGAGGTCTGGGGTTCGATTCACGCAATGGTCAAATGAAACACAGTGCAGCCAACTGCCCTCCACCGCTGCCATGTTTCTTCGGAGCTGTGTTGCCCAGACGCTAAGCCGCAGAGATGGAAGCGCCACTCGTTGGACGCTTCGGCGTAATACCGCGAGTATAATAAACAATTTGATTTTTCGATTTTCTCTTTATTCATTCGCTGATGCGTGTCACGAGTTTGCGCGCTTATCTCTGCGATTTAAAACGTGGAAAATACGCTGCGAACAAAAAAATGCACGGAAATGATGAGCGGCGTGAATTTAGATTTGATGAACACAGGAACAGATCCCAAACCCCCAGGTTTGACCAATTAAAATACTTATCATTGGGTGCGGAGAAACGGGTTTGATTTCTTCTGTAATGTTTATGTCTTATGCTGTTCACTGTTTTTCGCTTCTACTTCAATAAACTGCGGCTCGGTTTATCGGGTAAAAGTGTAGCAGATAGACTCGGGTTCATTCCTGGTCGGGTCATGCTGAAGATTCTAACATAACGCTTTCCCGTTCAGTGCTCCTCACAAAAAGTATGAGTGGAGAGACTTGTAGATCGACAAAGTTGAATCATTTTTGTTTGATAATGTGGTGGCCCAAGCACTCACTTCCTCTGTGTGGTGGCCCAAGCACTCACTTCCTCTGTGTGGTGGCCCAAGCACTCACTTCCTCTGTGTGGCGGCCCAAGTTTAGTGAGCTTTAGGCCCGCGGTTCTTGGTTCTAATTTCCGCATCATAATCAATTTGTTGACGTCACAGTTAAAAAAGAGTGGTTATGACATTAAGAAATTGATTATGATGCAGAAACTAGAATCAAGAACCGTGGGTCTAAAGCCCACTAAAATTGGCCATGTGGACGAAGTAAACGGGTGCTTGTAGCACCCGCTCCTCCGTATCTTTGCTTTTTTGCTTCACGAGCTTCTGACAGTTGTTGAAGCTGCGATAATCCTGGCATGAATCAAGATAGTGAATGAGTTTGTTGAAAATTTTACTTGGAAGTTGCTTCTTTATGAATTCTAACGATGGAATGTGATGAACAAGGGAAGTTTATAACTAGATATCACCAGCTTAAATGCTGAGCAAAATTGAAATCGTGAATTAATAGAATGAGATTTGTAATGAAGCAACAGCCCACTTATTACGTCATTTCTGCTATCCACAGCTATTCTTGCTTTCATTTTTTGATGTTGAATTAGTTTTGTAGTTTCACGTTTACAATTTTCGGTTCCATACTTCATACAAACATGCAAAAGTTTCAATAATACCTTTACTTATTTTTGCTATAGATTAGTACTTAGAATTATGAGCAATAAGGCAAATAAACTTCGTTTCCATCACTAATTTTTGGCGCTAATTTGGTTGGGAAAGTCGCTCAAAACACGGCTGGTGAGTTTGTTCCTGATGCAGGGAGACGAAGAAGAACGAACGGTGAAGCAGTTTCATTACATTGCTTGGCCAGATTTTGGTGTTCCCGGAAATGCATCCAACCTCCTTAGATTTCGACGACGAGTGCTGGAAGCCACCCCCTCAAATGCAGGTATGATGTCACTTCCGGTGCAGCAATCAGCTTCAGCTTAAACAAAGGCTTTCAGCGTTAACTATTTCACATTTTTTTAAATGTTTCATGATACCAGTAAGAATACAGAAGTTTCGCTGCAACGTAACGTTGATTGTGATGGTAATGTATGCATGACCCTTTCGTCTTCAAACCCTTTATGCCATGCTATAACTTCTTTTTTTGGGTCATCTTATACCATGTTTTGTCTAATTATTATTTTCTTGCTCATGTGGATATACAAGTAGTGCTGTTGTGTCTTGTGCAGGTCCAACTGTGGTGCACTGCAGTGCAGGAGTGGGAAGGACTGGAACGTTTATTGTGGTGGATGCGGCAATCAAGCAACTTGATGCTGAGGGTCAAGCAGATATCTTCAGTTTTGTTCACAAGATTCGAGCTGAGCGAATGCGTCTCATTCAAACCGATGTAAGTGTTTAGATAAGTATGGAATTTTTTTTATGAGTTTCCACTTGACTGATCAAAAAACCAATGCAAAAAAATTTGAAATGGCAATAAATTTCAAAATTTGTGTTACGAAGTTCTGCATAATTCTTAATATTTTTGTAACGGTGGAAGTTAGAACGTTGGAGTTTGAGAAGATTAAGAGAAATCCCTTTCGATGCGTTTTGGTAGAGATGAATTCTTTCAAAAATGTCAAAACTTTTCTGTAGTTGCGTCACAGTTTATTGTGCTTGCAATAATGCTAGCTTGCTTACAATAAACTTTGCCTATTCAAATCAGAACGATCAACATTCTGGGAAATTAAGAATTATTATGAAAAACTTGCGAATTTTAACTTAAAAAAGCTGATGCAAAATCATGATAACTGTGCGAATGCAAACTACTTCCATTAAAAAGACAAATAAAACAATCATGTCATCACACTCTTGTGTCTTACGTTGTCTTGTTTTTATTAATATATTCAAGCATATAACATACCGATGCCTGTACTGTGATTAATTACTACATGCATACTGTGCCTATTTGGCTGTTACCTCCTAATGAATTAATATTTTCTATGGCGACTAGACGAATTGAATTCCACTTGCATAAGCTGGTTACATCACTGCGTGTAAGTTTTACTTGTTCATGAAAGCCTTTTTAAGGAAGAACCAAAGTCGGAACTGATTATATCAATTTTTGTCGTAAATGAGATAGAGCAAGTTCTCTTTATGAAACAATGTGTAACCCCTAGCTACTAATTTATTTCTTTCAGTGTTAAGCTTACCCAATGTAGTGATAAATCTATTAACACAGCCTACTTCAAAACTATTTGATAGACTTACGAAACAGACGTAACCCTCTCTGTCTCAAATACTTCACTCGGTGCAGAAGTTCATCAAAAAAGTTTTTGAACGGGATCGAGACGAAGTTCGGACCATTAGACAGCGCCAACTCAACTTTATAGCTAAACAACGACGTCCTTCCTGCCCTGCTGAATGGGTAGTCATCTCGACTTCCACGTGTAGGGTCGGAGGATAGAACAGGAGGGCTAATAGCCCGAAATAGCGCTGTTCCGCTCTATGGTAAATTAACTTGATGTTAATATTTATTATTTGCAGGCCCAGTATGCGTTTGCCCATAAGGCGGTCGTGGAATATATCAAATATGGGATGACAGAAATGACTATAAAAGATTTTTATCTGAAAGTGAAGCGGCTCAGGTACGAATGTTGCCAGGCATGCAAGTAACTACTAAGATCGCGGCCCTCTCATTGTGCAGCTTTCGTTTGCGGGTTTTATTGCAAAATTTGTTGCTGTAAATAAAAAGTTAAACAGCTTGCTTTATTGGAATAATTGTTCTGGCTGATTCTCTGTTCTGGCATCCTCACAGCAGCGGATCTACTGCTAAGAAAGAACAGAATATTTTATTTAGTTTATCCAACACTGATGTGAGCTATTAGTCTCCAACACTTTATCCAAGAGTTCTATGTTTCTTAAAAGAAGAGACGATTTACTCGATCTTCTTTTTAAAATAATAACTAAATTCTATTCACCACAGCATTTTTGCTTGTGAACCGATAAACTGAAAAAATCATTTACTCGTGATATAGAGCATAAACTCATGGCAGTGAAATATATGAAGCGTTGAATGCATATTCACAAAATCAAATTCACCTTGCACTTGTCCATATTGCTGTCTCTTGCTGATGCGTGAACCAGTGGTTTCCTGCAAAAGGACTCAAGGTTTCGTACCAAATGGTCCACTTGGCCCTTCTAACTGTGGCTGTATTTGAACCAGGGAAAAGTTTGACGAAGGAGAAGAAGGAATTTTCGAAAACGAGTTCCAAAAACTCTTGAAGATTCCTCTGATGAAAGATTGCATGAAACATGGCAAGGCTAACATGAAAAAAAATAGATTGCTTCAAATAATTCCTTGTAAGTCGATCATCTCGCTCGAGTGCTTGAGAGCGATATAAATGAAATGAACGAAATTACCTCACCGTCGATTTTACTCTAAAAAGTCAACAATGGAAACCGATTGATTGATAAATTTCTCTATTTTTCATTCACAAGAAAACAGCAACAGAGTGGTGAAATAGCTTTATATAAGTCGAAGAGAGGCAACTCAGCGAGGGGTTTTATTTAACTAAAAACAATAGTAAATGTGAAACGAAATATCAAAAATCAAATCAAATCTTCATTATACTCGCCGTATTACGCCGAAGCGTGTAATGAGTTGCGGGGCCCATCTCCTCGGCTTAGCGCCTAGGCAACACAGCTCCGAAGAAACGTCGCAACGGTGGCGACGCTGTGTAGATTTGACCGTCCGGGAATCGAACCCCAGACCTCCCGCATCGATAGCGTGCGCTTAGCAACTGAGCTAACGTAAGTATCTTGACATTTCGGTTCTGAGCAAATACTGCGCTCAACGTACATCTTATACAACTGAGGTAAACGAATAACAAAATGGCAATTCTTGCAGTGCAGGCAAGAGGTTGTCAAATCACGCGGTAATACGGCGCAATTGCAATCGCAACTAAGGAAGTAGTTCGAGCAATAGTTTGGTTTGAGAGCTATAGTAGGAATTCATAGATCGTAGGTTCGATACTTAAATGCTATGATATCACAAGTGGACATGGGCGTCGGCAGGGGGGACAAAGGGGGGCCTTGCCCCCCCCTGCAAAATGGGATAGCAATACTTGTTTTGCGCATTTTGTCTTTAGAATTAGGGTTGTTATTAGGCAAGTAAAGGCATGGTCAAGGGGATCAATTGGTTGTCAGCAAGCGCCAGGTCAAGGGGTCAACCCTTTCTGAGAACATTCTCCTAAATTGTAAGTATGAGTTTCATTATGAAGCCTTAGTAAAAAAAAAATGATAGTATTGAAATATGTGGAGCCGATGCAAGTCTATGTATATGAAATATTAAGAGATATTATGGTCGGCCAGAAGACTTACTAAAGAAACGCTGTAGAAACCAATCCTACGACTAGTCTCGCGGTTTGACCGCTCATCAGGTAGACTCAGGTTCAAACCCAGGACCTTATGATTGAAAGTTTACCTCCCTAACCACTCCGCCACGCTGTAGGCCCGGTCATAACTTACCACAATTGCCTTATATTATATATACATCATAAAGCTTTCCTTTTGTTTGAGGTTTTTAAACAACTTTCCTTCTTGTTTTACGGTTTAGACCAGGGGTCGGCAACCTTTCGCACTGAAAGAGCCAAATTAGTCCGTTTGTTTCAATACGAAATCCAGCGGGAGCCGCAAAATTACCGTCAGATCCAAAAACTTCAGTTATTCCGAAAATGATTCCTAAAAAAAGGTCTTTGTTTACCTCCAAAAGGAGCCACAACTGGGGGTTCAAAGAGCCGCATGTGGCTCTGGAGCCGCAGGTTGCCGACCCCTGGTTTAGACCATAACATTCCTTTCTTGTTATTGAAAAATGAACATAGTGAGCGGCAGACAACTAACTTTGAAGTCCTCATTTAAACAAGAAGCCCTTTTTTAGATTTAGATGAGAACCTTTAACCAGAAGTAATTGCAAGTATAGCAGTGTTAACAGCAACAGATAGCGTTACGTCATACAGTATTTATTAATTACGTAACACCATTGCCATTGATAATGATGATACGGTCGGTCAACTTAAAGGGGGTTTTTGTTGAAACTCAAAGATTTAGCGCGTGTTGTTAGATGTAAGTAAATGTGAAGACAGGACGGTTGACACTTGGCCTACTGGTAAGAGACAACAACGCCGGAGCGGGAGTCTGGGGATCGAATTCTTCGAGCAGGTCGAATCGGATACAGCGTCGTCAACGACTCGCCACTGTTGTAACGGTTCTTCGGAGTTCGAAGCTGTGTTGCCCAAGCGCTAAGACATGGAAATAAGCCCCGCCACTCGTTACACGCTTCGGCGTAATACTGCGAGCGTAGTGAAATCGTAAGGGTGAGAGCTACCGAAAAAAAAAAGGTCTTCACGTTTTCGGATGGGCTATATTCCTCTGAAAACACCACTGAAGAGCAAAAAAAAAAGGTCTCGGACGCGCTACATGAATTGGAAATGTTGTTGCCAAAACTTGTTATCCAAATCCCTAATCGGCGCGTGATCGACTGCGAGGCATGCAAAGATCGACCGCGATCGACTGGTTGGCCACCACAGGTGTAACCAACGTCACGTTAAAAGCACATGGAGTTGGCCGAGTGGTTGGAGAGTAGGGCTCCGGAACTGGTTTCGTGGATTCGATGCTCAACTAGGTCATCTTCCATGATGCGCATACTGCACTAGCATAAGCAAAAAACTAAGCTGCATTTATGCGACATGGAAAAAAATATAATAATAATAATAATAACTTGTAAGCCTTGCTGCGCTTCACATAGCTCAAGTATGAAAAGGCCCTTAAGCAAAAAGCAATAGAATTATAGTCCAGTATTCACGTGCAGTAGGCCTAATGTAGGCTACCATCGTTATTATAGCCATGTTAAGAAAAACTGTTTTGATTTTCTTTCCACATGAGTGATTAAGTGCAAGTACAGTGCAGTAATGATCGTTGTAGGCGCCAGCACGGGAGTAGGCGTATTGCCTATTTTTTCTACTAGCTGCATTTCCAATACTGCTATGCCGATATCAGTTTTTACAATATCTTGACTGCCCCCCCCCCCCCTTAGAAAATTTTCTGCCGACGCCCTTGCAAGTGGTATATAAAATGGATTGAAACATAAGCCATGCATAGCTCCAATCCCTGAGTAAAAATGTTTTTTCACCGCAGCCTGTTAGTAATTCAAGGCCGAAGATTGGAGATAATCAAATTTCATCGGAGATAACATCAGTGCTGTGCTTTCGAAATAGAGAAAATTACCAGCAGAGAAGTCCAAAAGTCCAGTCAAACCTTGCCATCTATTGTTTGCTGATTGAGACGAACAAATTGAAAACTGAAGCTTCGAATACAAACTCATGACGTTTCCTTGAATGAAGTTTGAGTCTCTGATCATAAGTTCGAGTCCGTTCCGAGGAGCGCTATAACGACTTAGACTCAAATTTGATCAGCAGTAAAATATAAAAACAACGAACATATTTCCACGTATGGTTGACAATGTCACATATGGTTGGCTATGTTACTGAAAAGCTTGTGCAGCATGATTGATGACGTAATTTCTTTTCAGATGACTTCAATCGAGTGGCGCTTCCTCGCAAACCCGGGCAAGAAAAATCAGAGTACATTAATGCGTCATATATTGGTGTAAGTGCATGACGTCATCCGTACATTGTTTCTTACCAATGCAAAGTCTACCTCCTGCTTTCTGCCATTTCCTCGCTGCTGCATAACAATACAGTCTATTGTCATTTCCTTTGAGGTTTTTCAATTCTTAGCTTAATCAACAATCTCCTATAGATAAATAAATAGTTACTTTTTTGCCAAATTTACACAGAAATAACCATGAACAATAAAACATACACACCACACACAGCAAAATGAAATAAATCTGCAAATAGGCAAGTAAGCATCGGCTTTCTATCGTTACAATATTACAGTTGTAGTTGAAGAAACGCAGGGATTGCACAACTTTTTTTAAAAAAGCTCATTGCATGCTTTTCAGCTTATAATCAAGTTCATTATGATATTAGGTTCTCAATTCGTAACTGAGTAAGTAGAGCGCAATTGATTTATTGACCATCGGTCGGAAATATCCGGAGTAGTGGATTGTCTTATAATATGTTCATGGCTAGACGCAAGTTCGCTGAATTTCTTCTCAAATGTTTTCACGCAATGGTAAAAGAAAAATGAGTTTGTACGGAAACACTTCTTAGCGTCGTCGTATACTACTTTGTAAATGTTTTTCAGGGTTTTTTCAGAAAGGGGGCTTTCATTGTGACCCAGGGCCCCATGACAGAGACTCTGCAAGATTTCTGGACAATGATTTGGATGAACAACGCGCGTGCTATTGTGATGATGACCAAATTAGAAGAAAAAGGTATCGGCACTCAATTGTCTTTCCAAATTTACTTTTCTTGAAATGCGAGTTCGTATTTTCTTTAGGAGACAAATTTTTAATTGTTTCAAGTTCACTAGACTAGACGATCAGATCAGCTCGCAATATAAGCATTCGCTTCTGTAGTGAGAGATTTGAAGTTCGATTCTGGATGGGGTCTAACTAATCATGAAATAATTTTTTCCAGAATTTTTTGAAATAATTGACTTGAAATAATCTTTCCCAGCTTTCCTGCTTGACGTTCAACATCAAGTTGTTTTCTCAATAAAAGATAACAAAAATGCAATTACCAACTTGCACTGAACATAAAATGTATCAGCTTGCCCTGCCCAATATTTATTTGCACTTTTTTGGAACAATTTTTTTCAACTTCAATGCAAGTGTTTTCATTTACTGCACTGTGAACGTTTTACCATGTGTGTACAGTAGGCCTACATCTAATTTACATTTTTTGTGTCCAGGACTCAGTACTAGTGTGCAATACTGGCCTGAGGAGGAGGACCAATCACTTAAGGTTGGTGACATCACCGTTACTTTGAATTCAGAGGAACATGTGGAAGATGAAGATCACGTGCTTCGATCTTTTACAGTCACGCATGCACAGGTTAGCGCACATTCTTATAATTAAATAGGAGTGATCCAGCGTTGGCCCACAAACACAAATTACCCGACCAAAAACTATTGAGGACAGAAAGTGATCTGTGAGAAACGATTTTACTGATTATTGACGTTTCATATTCTTCGTTCTTGTACGACAAAGCAAACAACATATTACAAGAATATCAGATAAATGGGTTCTGCAGTTAACGCTTTTTACCATGCGTCACTCCTCCCTGGTATTTTAAACTACTTTGTTTGGAGAGCTATATTGATGACACTACCAGAATAGTATGCGTCCGATTTGATGTGGCCGTGAATTGAACCGCGGACTTCCCGTACCAATTGCGATGCCGTTACACCACAACAACAATCGGCTGGTTTTTAAAAAAATCAACCAAAATGATTTTTTTTCGAACAAACAGAACAATTTGTAGGTAGCTACTCTGAGGCGAACCTGCATTGTTTAAGTGCCGACGTTTGTGATACAATATTTCCAGCAGTGTCAAGTAACAAAGTAGTTTTACTTTAGCAGTGGGCATTGGACTTGCGTTTTGCAGAGAAAAATAAAGCAACAGTAATTCCTAAAACTGGACGTTTCGATCATGGATTCAGCTCCTTTCAGCTTTGCGCTGTCTTGCTTACACTGCTGATGATAACAGCTGAATCTATGTTGTCGGAACGTCCAGTTTTGAAATTTACAGTAACTGTGGCTTTAATCTTCCTCCTTAAGCTATCTCCGTCCCGTATATATTACATAACACACTCGGCTGTTACATTTTCGTTTAATAAAATATGCTAGTTTCTTCAATTCTACTTAAGCATCTACAAAAATGTCTTTCAAGTTTTGAAACACTCATTATCAAAATTACCAGGATCAAGTTGTCAAGTTTTGAAATATATTGAATTATACTAATTGTGTTTGGTCAATTATGGCCTTGTTTCCGCAAACGCTACTTTTTACTGGAGTAGCTCCAACTTGACGACACTTCATATTTTTACTTAATCAGTTTAATCCCCACTACTTTCCATTGTACTTCGCAGTAGCGGTACTTTTACCTAATTCGATTTGTTGACTACTTTTTACACCTTTGAATGTTTTTCAGCGCCTGTTCAATACCTTAACTAGGCCTATATCAGTGATCCGCATTTTGAACAAGGAAGCTCCAGTCGCTTCTTTTTTATGATGTTCCTAGAAATAGTTAGCTAATTGTTGTGTCGTGCAAGGGAAGTGATTGGCATACATGTGCTTGTAGTCGCGTGCCATAGACTAGTAGTGCATTGCTTTGAGTTTCGTTTTTGTGATCAAGATTTTAGGCTTCGCTCAACACTTTGAAATTAGATTTGCATTTATCTGCTTCGTGGTTGTTGGCGAGGGAGATATCAAACAATGGATTTTGTGAAGAGCCAAAAGACGCTGTACATTGCCGAAATAAAAAATATGGTTTTAATTTTTCGAGAATAAAAACCATTGATAAAAGAGGTTTTGTGACGAACGTTCTCTTTCTTGATTAATGCGAACAAAATGTATGGATATAAGTCTGCTTTTTGTAGCACCCTGATGTTTCTCGCAACATCACTCAATTCCATTATCTTGGATGGCCAGACGTTGGCCAGGGAGAACCCCATAGTTCGTACGAGCTCTTGCAGATTGTCGATAAAGTATCAAAGACGGGAAGTTATCCGGTCGTGGTACATTGCAGCAGCGAGGTGGGAGATCAGGTGGGTCTGTCTGTCTTATGAGCTACGCGCTCTATTCGCAGGTTCTTTGTTAAACTGCGCTACGACGATGAGCGGAGTGCGTGCTCCCACTGCAAATTTATTCTTGTTGCGAGACAGATTCGGATGTTTTGTAACAAGCTCGCTGTTGCCGGCCATCTGCGAACCACTCTAAGATGGGAGAATCCCGGGAAGTGACATTGTCACCGGCACAACAAGTAATCTTGCCGGCTTGTTCTCCACCCTGTCCCTTTAATGCTGAACGTCAAGCAGGTAAGCTGTGAATACCAATTTTAAAGTCATTAAATTGACCTGACTCAGAATCAAACCCGAGTTTACCCCCCTAAAGCAGACGCTTGTATGTACGCGCCCATCTAATCAGAATCAGGTTGGTGACAGACAACAACGATTTTCTGGATTAAGCAGAACAGCAATAATACTTATTTACTAAAAAATATCCTGTCTCAGTCAGTGAAGGTAAATACCCCGCCGCGGTAAGATCTTATTTATTATTTATCAAAATCATCTCGACATCTTTTTCAATGACCTGCCAATTTCGACGAACACCTAGCTTGGGCTCAAAAAGAATGATCACTAAGAGATGCTCATTA
Organism: Trididemnum miniatum; assembly: GCA_964006365.1. Classification (NCBI taxonomy): domain Eukaryota; kingdom Metazoa; phylum Chordata; class Ascidiacea; order Aplousobranchia; family Didemnidae; genus Trididemnum; species Trididemnum miniatum. The sequence goes on along the minus strand of OZ023248.1, from coordinate 22,178,710 downwards.
AAACAAACTGTTGTTTCGTCATACCGTATTTGCCTCACAGTGGTCAGCGATTTGCTCACTCCTGTGTTTCTCTTTCGGAGTAGAGCTTGTACATCAAGTCTTTTAATAATTACTACCTCTCACATATCTCATCGCCCTCCTACCTCTCACATATCTCATCGCCCTCCTACCTCTCACATATCTCATCGCCCTCCTACCTCTCACACATCTCATCGCCCTCCATATTGAAGCGCTTTTATAAACAACGGGATGCATATTTTTGAAATGTGGTCAAGAAAATCAGCCAACCTAAATTTAACTCTACGTGGCCGCTGTGCTAGGTCTGAGATTCGGTTCTCGCTCTGGCAAGAATTGTTGTGGCTTATGGGATCTCAGCCAAAACTAGAACGTTTCTTTGATATGCTTCAACCTCGGAGGTGGACTGGCTCCCTTGCGCAAAATATTTTTGAAAACTTTAATTCGATAGCTCTTTCACAGTAACCTACAAATTTCACCAAACAAGGCGAAGCATGGTTGCATGTTACGTCAAGTGTCCAACTCTTCTCTGCTTTCTGCGCTTGACGAGGCTTTTCATCACCAAACTTTACCGTTTTGCAACTTGTCTGAATGCTTCTTCCTTTTCTAGTATCAAATTACAGGTTGTGCGTGTGCTTTTTTGACGTGTGCTCTGATCATCTTTTCCCGAATTATCTTACCTCGCTTTTCAATTACCAACCAGGATTGGAAATCGATAATGAAAAAGTAAAGAATAATTCGATATTCGATACCTCAAAAAAAAGTAGAAAATTCCTATATTATGTAGCAAAAGTAAAAAGTAGAGATTATCGATAACGTCAAATCGATACTTTCTTCTGACTCAATTACCAGCGACAGCGTCAACATATTTTGAGGCTACTGGGGGGAAGAGGGCTTTAGGTTAGGCAAAGTGGAGAATGTCGGTATCGAAGGCATGGCGTATTAAGATGAACAATTTAAAACAGGAATACCAGTAGGCCTACTCACTTTTCCCTTTTCATTATAAAAAAGATGAAAGATCACTTTTTTAAACACTTTATACCTTTGATCTTGGCCTACTTCAAATGCTGTTGACTACCGGGTATAAACCTTTTGCACAATGTTCCAAACCCAAAAGTATTCCTACCAGTATCAGATGTAATCTTTTAAATGAAAAAAGCTGGTGAACAAAAATTTAAAAAGCTCTGAATGTCAATACCGGTATCTGAATTTGGTTTAAGTAACAACCTAATGAAAAAAAAATGGAATGGAATCAAAAATGACAGTGCATACGGAATTTTCCCGCTAGCTAACTGTTCTCATGCGGATGTGAAGCAAAATATTTTCCTGCAAACACCATAAAAAACAGACGAGGTACTAAAAATAACAAAAAATAAAAACTTATGAAATAACTTATTCAGAAAAAAAAAGGATCGATTTACCTCGCAAAAAAGTAGGGAAAAGCCCCAATCGATAATGAAAAAAAAAAGTAAAAAATTTTTGCATTCGATGACGAAAAAGTAGAGAATATCGATTATCGATTTCTAATCGATATTTCCAACCCTGTTACCAACCACTTATTTTTTCTTGTTTAGATAAGAAAAAATTTTGGTATATGCCCATGCCCACATCTCTTACAAATACCCACATGTACTGTAACTCGTGCGGTTATCTCTTCATTGGCCTGCACTTTACGTTGACAGGTTAAAATTTTATCCAGCAGAAACCGATTTTAATCGTTTTTTGTTTTTTTCTTAGGCGTGTTTACTTGTTTAACTAATTTGGTGGATCAAGTCAAAAACGATGGAAAGATTGATGTGTTCCAAACTGTGCGGAGTTTGCGAGAACAGCGCCCTCATCTCATTCAGTCGCAAGAACAATACAACTTCTGCTATTGGTCGCTCTTTGATTACGTAGCATCCACCCAGCAGGTAATTTCATTTTGCTTTTTTGTATGACGTTGGTCATGACGGTTGTCGACCACAATGTGCCATGATATGCTTTGTAAAATTTCATCTGTTAGAACCGATAAGGGACACTGATTTTTTTTACACCTTGCAAAAAAATGAATTAAGTATAGGCTCATACTTTGATAAGGTGAAGGTATCTAGCGTTACTACGCGGTGAAAAAAGGGGTCAAAGGAAAGTTAGAAAAATAAATGAGTCAAACAAACTGTCTTGAACCAGTCAAACTATGGCTTAGTAAAAAACGTGCAGCCAGAATAACTGATCTGATCGCATGTTTTTTACTAAAGGTAGCGGTGAGAAGTCTCAAGCATTATGCTTCGAAATCATGATTTACGTCTTCATAAAGTTGCTTCTGGACGATGTGCACAGTGACGACTTGCGGACCTATTCACATTTTACTTCTCCCCGGAATAATTCTGTTAAAGAATGATATGAAGACAAACGAGACCCTAGAATACTTTGCTATCTGATCGTTGTTATGACGGTTAAGCGATTAAGCAAAACAAGGACGCCAAAATTAATTCGAGGGAAGCTTTGTATTGATAGAAATCATGATTGCACATTATTAGCTGATGTAAGCAAATATCTATTTTCTCAACATTGCGTTTTATAACAATCAAAGTTTTTTTCTAAAAAAAAATGTGCGTTTTAAATTGACTAGGTTAATATTTTCGTTTTTTTTTAGTTTACAGACAACCGTCCAGCCACTCAAGGGAACGCCGATCCTCGATCGTCGTTAACAAATGATCGCGCTTTACTTATTCCAAATGGTCAGGCTGAAGACGATGACAGTGAAGAGGAGGAGGAAGAAGAAGAAGAAGAGGAGGAGGAGGAAGAGGAAGAAGAGGAAGAAGAGGAAGAGGAGGAAGAGGAAAAGGAGGATGAAGGGAAGGAAGAAGAAGAGGAAGAGGAGGAAGAAGAAAATGACGAAGCCAAAAAAGATGATGAAAGTATGGAAAAGAAAGAGTAGGAGGAAGAAAAAAAATTAAAAAGAGCGGACAAATTACTAACTTCTTAATTGAATGTTTTCTGTAATGAGCAACATTGAACAATTCGTAGAGGTTCGATGAAGCTGACGAATTTGGTAACTTTGTATTTCCGCTTCTCTCGTTATATTTTGCACAGATTTGTTGATCCTTGTTTTGAAGCTAGTTTCATCTCTCGGCTCGACGTTTCCTGGGACAGGTTTACTAACCAGTTACTAGTAAAAGGTTAATAAGCCTTGGCCACATTAGAAGAACCCACTAAAAAAGTAAGGTTACGTGTTAGAATTGTGTTGAAATATGCCCTGTGATGAGTCAAATAAGAAGCATTGCGCTCATATGAGTTGTTCAGTTTAAACCAGATGACGTGTTGCGTTTTCTAGTTTTTTAATTTTTTGAAAAATCCGTAATTTTGTTTGATGGAGTTTGCTCAGCCATTGTTAAAGAAGTTCCACTGTATATGCAATATCTTCGCACCTTGTGTTGCGAACGTAATTTCGTAGAAACATTGAAACTGCGTCTGTGTGATTTCAACGTTAGTGTCACTACAAAAAATAAGGATGAAACTCTGACATGAATTTTGATGTGATCTTGAATGACTGTAATTGCTTTTGGGCGATGAGATTTTTTATATGAATCGACGTTGTGGAAGTTGCCTGTCGATGGTGGGTCACGAGATCATTCCTTTTCCTAAATCTTTTACTTAGCTTGTTGTTATGATTGTGGTATTTTTGCGTGATTTTATTCAATTTAGATTTCAATATATTTTTTTGAGGTTACGATTGTTTATTTTCTTCGCTGCTTGTTTCTCAGCACATTTTTGTGATAAATACTCGCAGTTGATGACATTTGGGTTAAAAAGATAACTTTTCATCTACAATTAAATCATGTCGAGTTGAAGCGGTGAATCATAGACTACAGTACTGGTTTGAGAGAGTGTGTATCCTCACCTATTCCTTGTGCAATTGTGTTTGAATCTGTGTCTCTGGCCAAGCACTTCATGTAGAAGTGCACTCGCCTTATTGTTACTTTTTTACCACTGTTATTGCGCCAATGTTATTTTATAACATTTAGTAAGTGCAATGGTTGAAACAAAGTATTCTTAGTGTTTATTTCTGTATAATTTTTTATATTCAATTTTCCACGCTCTTTTTTGATCGCCGCTTCGAGTAACAATGAATTTTAATAATCTCTAGTTGAAATTTAGTGAAATCACCCATGTAGGCCTAGTTACTTTTGTATTTGCTAAACAATATTTTATTTTGTTTATCTTTTTGTCAACAACGTTGGCTTGATGTGGATATTCTTGCATGTCACTCCCGAGGACGGACAGGTTGCCAGCGTCGTCATCTTCTTGTTCATTCCGAAGAAGGATGAAGTTGATTCGATATTCTCAAGGTTATTTGCAAAAAGACAAAGAGTTAAAATGACCGGTTTCTGAAAAAACATTTTGAAGAAGGGAAATAAAGCTGAAGAAATTGTTCCGTAAGCGAAGTTTTAATGTCACGAAAATTGTCCACTTGCGTGAAAAACTTAACTGTACTGATACTTATTTCCAACATACCATGCACTCAATTATTTTATGGTGTTTGTGTAGAATGTTTTAACTCACTTAAAAAACTACGCCATTACCGAGACCTTAAAACTGATAGTAATTGGTTAGTGAAGTAGGTTTTAGTTATATTCTTTTGTATACAGTTATGTAACCAATGTCACAGGACGTCGTAACACGGGCATACTGTAAATGCGGACTGGGATATTTTGAATCATTCGTGGAGCTGATAGTGTATTACGCTCGCTTTAATTGCTTGTATTTCTTTCGATTAGCTTTAAATATGTTGCTGAGAATCAACAATTTCATGTAGTCACAAAAAGTTTGTTAGTGTTGATTTTTAAATTTTGTGTTATGCCTGAAAAAGTATTTGGAGTGATTTTAGGACATGATGCTTGAAAAAGTTTTTGCAGCTTTTTGTTTTTCCTTTAATGCAAAGATGGCAAGAGAGCCTGGTGGCGGTTGAACCTTGACTCAGCTCTGCTTGGTCCGAACATTTTGTGTAAATGGCTTCAACAACATTTACAAACTGTTGATTTTTTGAGAACCGTTATTTTCGGTACGCTAGTGGCGTCATACAAGTGAATACAATGGCCAATCAGCCGCCTGCCAGCTATCGTATCAGCCAGCCCTTGTCAACATTTTCTGTACCGCTGTTGATCTTAAGACCCAGGTTCACAAAACATCTTTAGTCTGTGGTTGGCTGGTAATTTTCTCTAAACGTGTCTTACACATTCCAAATATATTATCTGCAGCTGAGCCAAAACTTCAATCTTTGCCCAATATTTTGGTTTACTGTCATCCATAAAAAAGGTTTTCTATTTCTTGCAACAGCACCTATGATATGGTACGGTTGAGAATTAAGCATAGCGCAGTTATACCTGATGTTTTAAAAATTCATACGCATTTTGCTACAGAATAGTTTTGCAATTTCTAGTCTAAACAGCTTTAAACCTACTCAGTGTGCATGGGAACAGGTCAAAATTTTGTGCTATTTTGTGTTCAACGTTTGGTGTACCGGTATAGCTCTTTTTAGGCGTAAAAGTTTTTTGACAATGAAATTTAAATGGTGTTCATCAGCGAAAAGGCATTCTGTGTATTGGGGTTTGCTCGGACAATCTCAAACAAGACTGTGCAACGCGATTTTCCAACAAATTCTCTAAAAAGTCACCGACCGCAATGCCAATTTTGACCTGGTACAAAAAATGTTAGGACGAAGGATGTTGGTGATTGAAGACAAGCTCCAGCGCGTTTGAGAGCAGCTGGACTGTCGACTTGATATTGTATACTTGCGAAATCTTTCATAAGAACATGATAGAAATCTTATGGTGTTCCTCATTAAGCCGAGTGCTTGCATTAAATCTGATTGAGCAGTTTTTGCGATGTTTAACTGTGAAAACATGTCAAAGTTTTTGAAACACTCTGCATATTCGTTTTTTTTATCCTCCCCCCTTATACATAGTTGTGATGATGCACTTCTTTATTCGTGCGACATTTGGTCAATCATCGCTGGTGTTAGTGAAGTGCTTCCTCATATTTTCGTTCCTAGTTTTGCGAAGTTCTAAATCTAAGATTTTACTTGCCTATGTTTAATCAATTTTTTTTTATTTTGCCGTGATCATAGTGATGTGTGGTGACGCTATATCATGTGGCGTCAGTTTGTGATGCGAAAGCTGGTGATTTTGTTAATTTTTGTTTGAACTTTTTATTCAGCTTTCGTGCTTTTATTTATTCAGTTCTTGAGCTTGTATTTCTCATTTTGATGTTAATCAAAATTAAATATAACTTCGTCATACTGAAATTGCACAATTTTATTGACGTCATGTAATAACTAAACTATAGTCACTGCTGGCTTCTGTTGGTTTGCGCGGAAAAGTCTACCTGCTCTGAACCAAAATCATGCTGAAGCTGGTTCAAAAAAATCGTCAATCAAATCTTCATTACATTCGCGGTAGTGCGTGGAAGCGCACAACGAGTGGTGGGATTCATCTCCACGCGTTAGTGCCTATTGTTTTTTTTAAGACGTTCTGAGGAACCGAAATGGTCTCTCAAAATTTTCCAGCGGTTTCTCAAAATCTGCTTCTACGAAAGAGTAGACAGCTGTGTTTTGCGCATAAATTCGATTGGCGGTCTTTCCAAATTGCTTGATGGTTCCTCAAGCCAAACGTTTAAAAAAACACTGTTAGTGCCAGAGCGTTACAGCGTCAAAGAAACATTGCAACGATGGCGATCCGACGGCGACACTGTGTTCGATTTGACCAGCCCGGGAATCAAAGCCTCGACCTCTCGCACCATTAGCGTTGCCTTTGACCAACCTGTGCGTCGGCGATGAGCAGCACTGCACCAACAACCGGCGTGATAGCGCTCTCATTGTGAAATTGAATAATTTAACATGAAGTTTACTGCAGGCAGACCTATCAAGTTTCTTTACTGTCGGACAAGGTCGTGACCAAGAGAAAGACACTGGTACACTGACCTCCCTCTTCATGGTGAATCCTAATATGAAGAGTGCTTAAAATAGTCTTGTAAAATATCGTAATCTATGGCCAAATATAATTTGGCCCTGAATCTTCTGCTTGTCACACCTCTGCCATCGGATGCAACGGGAGCAACCAAGATGTCCAGGATTATTATTATTATTATTAGTGGGCGGTGGTGCCAAAGAGGAACAACAACGTTTAAACCTCTCTGGCACATTGTGTAGGCCATCAATTAGGCCCATTACAATTTTTCACCGCTTTTTTTTTTTTTGTTTTATTCAGATTAGTCTACTGGCCGTATTCAGCAAGCCTTCCGGCCTGCTGCAAATACTTAGCCAGTAGATTTATATTTAGCTTTTGTACCACAGATTTTATTGTGGTTTTTTCTTTACCAAACACCTTTCTTCGAAGGGCTTGGTAATAAGTACATGCTCCAATATGGTGATTTGGAGTTTCTTCTTCCAGGTTACATTTTGGACATGTCGGTGACTCGTCACGTCCAGTGGTCTTCCTGTGTTTCTGTAAGTTGCAGTGACCAGTGAGGACTTGCAACACTTCATTTAATCTAGATCTGTTGAGACTCAAAAGTCGACGAGTTAATTGGGGCGAGGCCCACTCCACGTTTTCTTTTGTGCTCAGGCAGTCCTTTCGTTCTATCCAAGATGTTTTCCATCTTTCAACACTCCAATCCTTTATTGCAGCGCGACAGCTCGCATATGGGATTGGAACAAAAGGCTCAGGGCCGAAGCAATTAAATGCTGATCCTGATTTAGCTAGTGTATCCGCCTTCTCATTACCGTGGATGCCGGTGTGGCCCGGCGTCCATGCAACAGTGACGTGATTGTCTTCACCCAATTTATTTAGGTGTTTGATACATGATAATACTGTACTAGATTTTACAGTATTATTTTGGATTGCCAGTATCGCTGCTTGGCTATCCACTAAAATTATTATTTCTTCATTTAGAGTTTTTTCCATGGTCAGTTTCTTTGCTACTTCAGCTATAGCGAAGACCTCTGCCTGAAAGACTGTACTATATCTTCCCAAATGGAAAAAACTTTGGTCTGTGTGAGATCCTGATGGGTATTCTATATAGAAACTCGCACCGGCTCTTCCATTCAATTTGGACCCGTCAGTGTAGCATCTGATTATGCTTTGTTCTAAAGCACGTTCAAACTGCACTGCGTCCTTGCGTTCTAAAACAAGGCAATTGTACTGTTTTCCAAATACCTTTGTTTTGTTTATCAAATCTGCGGGCATGCTCAACAAAGACAAGTTTTCCTTTGCTTCATTGCATACGTCAACATGACTTTTAGTTTTCCCTGTTGATCCGATTGTCATGGCTGACCAAAGGCCCACACGGGATAACCTGTATGAACCTTTTAGCGCCTCTGACAATATGAATTCATTAATTGGCATGATATTCAACAGCACTTCCAGAGCACCTGTGGGGGTACTGGGGAATGCTGAAGAAATCATGAGACAAGCTAGTCTTTGTACTCTAGCAAGCTTTTTCACTAGATATTTTTTATTTAGTCCACCAACCCAGGATGTACACGCATATGTGATAACAGGTCGTATCATTGCAGTGTATATCCATCGCATGTTGGTGGGATTTAATCCCCACGCTTTGCCCACTATTTGTCTGCATTGTACTAACGCCGCAGTCGCCTTGCGAGCAATACGTGTTATGTGAGGTTTCCAGGTAAGCTTACTATCAAGGGTTACACCTAGTAGTGTTGCTTCTTTGGAAATTTCTAGCTGGCGTCCATTTAAACGCAAGGTTCCAAAATCCGGCTTCCTTTTGTTAGTAAACAGAACTATTTCAGTCTTTTTACTGCTGAATTGAAGCTCTTGATTATGAGCCCAATTTCTTGCAATATTTAGTGCTTTTTGAGCCCTACCTTTGATCCACAGCATGTTGGTGCCAGTGACCAAAATTGCTACATCATCGGCATAGGCTTGTACATGAAAACCCCTGTTGCGTAGGTCTACCAACAAGGAGTTTAATACACAGTTCCATAGAAAAGGGGACAAAATACCACCTTGGGGATTCCCTTTTACTACTTCTCTTTTAATCTTTTCACCATTTAGCTCTACTTGAACTGTGCGGTGTCTCAGTAAATTCTCAATCCAATGGACGAGAAAAGGCGACACCTTCAATTCTCGCAGAGCATCGGCAATGCCACTATGTGTGATATTATCAAAAGCACCAACAATATCCAGAAATATTCCTAGTGCTGTTCGTTTCTTTGCCAAGCTTAGTTCTATGCGTCGTACAAATTCATGCAGTGCAGTTTCAGTTGAAACTCCTGCTCTGAATCCATACTGGAATGCAGAAAACCTTGCTTGCAAATTAGAATCATCATTAAAATGATACAGTACTAACCTTTCCAACCATTTAAGTTGAAAGGAAGTTAAAGTGATCATCCGGAAAGACTTAACTTCATGATAGTTTTCTTTACCGGGTTTAGGGATAAAGATACCAGTCCCTTCCTTCCATACTTTCGGCACATAGCTGTACTTCAAGCACATTTGGAAAATGGTTTGGTATATATTTCTAATACTATTCCAGCCTTTTTGTAGTAGCACCGGGTAAATACCGTCTGGTCCCGGCGCCTTAAATGGCAGAAATTCGTTTATTGCTCTTTCCATCTTTTCAAGTGAACAGATGGAGCTAACAATTTCGTCGTGCGTTGGTAACACAGCAGTGTTATCATTTGGTTCTTCTGCTGCTTTACTATAGTTTACCTCCCGACTTCCCGGTGCTAGGGTGTCTAAAAGGCAATTCATAGTCTCAACAGAAGATTCGGTGAATTGACCATTAGGTCTTAAAACGTTGCTTAGTTGCACCGTTTCGTTTCGACGCATAATTTTAGCCAGCCGAGCGGTTGCACAGTGGCTATTCATCGATTCCGTAAAAAGACGCCAAGAATCTCTCTTGGCTTTTTTTACGGCATTTTTAAAAATCAATTGGGCCTGCTTGAAAGCTTCCCAATCGGTTCCAAGTTTTGATTTGATGGCTTTACGTTGGGCTTTACGAGCCTCTCTGCGGAGACAGGTTAGCTCTGTATTCCACCAAATATTTTCAGTTTTACGACGGATCTTACGCTGAGGGCAAGATACATTGTAAGATTTTATTATCTGTGATTGAACAGTTGATGCCAGTTTTTCTATATCATCTACTGATGATATGCTAACTGGTGTACTATTCAAATCATGTAACCGGTGATCAAGTTCGTTTGCATACTTATTCCAGCAAGTACGTCTAACGTTCCTGATCATTTTTGTTCTTTTGGTGCCACTTTGAACTCTAAACCTAATATACATGTGATCTGAAAAGGATGGCACATCACTGACATGCCAATCACTTATACAGTTCTCAGCATTTCGGTTTATTAGAGTCAGATCTAGCACTTCTTCTCTTTTTTTCGTTCTGAAGGTGGGTTTACTGCCCACATTACAGATGTGCAAGTTCGCACTAGCACAGAACATAAGCAAATCCATACCTCTTGTATTGACGTTGGAGGAGCCCCATACTGTGTGATGTGCGTTTGCATCAGTTCCTATAACGGTAGGAATTTTATCTCTGTCACTGAATGACAGCAGCTCTTTCAGAATTACTGGTGGAGCTGGTTCTTCCAAAGCCATGTAAGCCGATGCAAAGACAAAGCTATCTCCTTCTCGTCTTACATTTTTAACTCTCACTGCTACCACATCTTCGCTAGAAAATTGTGGTATGAGAGAGCATGTCATATCAGAAGTGACATAAATACATGCTCGGGGACGTTTATCTTTTTTATTACCTTGAAAAAGTTTCCATCCCCTGAGTTTACTTCTGATTGCACCTCCATAAGTCCAGGGTTCCTGAATTAGGACTATACCTGAACGAATGTTTTTTGTTACTTCACATAAGTTATAGCTAGCGGCCTTACTTCTGTGAAGATTAATCTGCCAGCATTCAAATCCATTCGACTTGGTTTTTCGTGCTGGAATTTGTTTTTGATTACTTAAAGCGTTTGTTGCAGATCTATTACTCATACACGGTATGAATTTTGAAAATACAACAATTTTGCTCTAAGGTATTGATTGTCAGTCTACTTTAGTAGGAACTGGTTGCCTTCGAACCCTGATCAAGGTTCTGAGGCTCCTCAGCTCCTTCCGAAGCATCTCTGACGTTCTCGATTGAGTGCTAGAAGACTCCATCGACCTTTTCGTTGATGCAGAGTTGCAGGCAGTTTGAGGATTATCTCCAGGGTTAGTGATGTTCAAACCCTCTAACCCCTTCCACAACCATTCTCGCTGCTTCCGCTTCTGATTTCTTTCATAAATTTTTCCTCGACGCCACTCAGACGTGCTACCAACGTCCAGAGACATTGATGGATTCTGAGTGAGCGAACCGGATATTTGAGCGGTATTCGACTTTTCAATCGACAATGCCGCTAAAACTGTTGCCTCTTGATTTGCCAGAGGCTTCTCCTCCAACAGAAGAGAAGTCCAGGCTGAAGGCAATTTTTTCGCACTTGTCTCCACCTCAACCCTTGCAGGAGTAGAGGTTTTGACTAGCTGTGTACTCTCACTGCCGCTTAATAGTTCAAGAACTGTTCGCTGCGACAGTGGTTCTTTCCTTGTTAGGGGGACAAACCGTACTGTTTTCTTTTTTCGTTTGTTTTTCATTCATAAAGTTTGGTTTTTCTTTATAACTGGGAAAAACCTAAAGACCAGATTTGAAAAAAAAAAAAAAAAAAAAAAATTGTTATTAGGCCACGTCAAGTCCCGCAGCTGGACCCAGGCGACTATGTGCAATGGACTTGTCATTCTGTGCAGTGGCCTCAGGAATGCCCCCCCAATACAACTGCAGGCCCCCTCCCAGTCGCCAACTGGAGCTACAATTGCATGGAGATTTCCACAAGCTGACGGAGGCAGCCCCCCCAATTGGCTAGATCAGGGGCGGGCCTCTGAACTATCTTGCGGCCGCGGTACGGAGCGCGTTTTAGACCGGTACCCTCTACAACTATGAGATTCCATTGCAATCATCTGAGTTCCAGTCACGCAATCCTGACATGTCCCATATAAACAATTTTTGGTGCCTACCACCCGCATCCTCGCTAATGCCAAACCTGATTTATCCACTCCCTCCTTCACAGCTCGACTTCTCATCCGCCAGGAAAAGAAGCCGAAATGCTTCAAGGAGCGAATTCAACAGGTGAGGCCGTTGCTAAGACTAAGTTGGCAAACATAAAAAGTAAAAATGCCAGAGCCTCTTTAGCCAACATTACAATGTTGTTTCCACCGGACACCACGTGGAGGCGAGGTTGGTCTTATGTCCGGCGATGTCCAGGATTACTAGTTCATTAAGAGGAGGGACAGTTATAGCTTTAGAGGATACTACAGTACTTGCAAATGAGGATAGCGGGACTACAACGTTCGTTTTAAAGATTATTAATGCATATCCATATCGCTCTTGTTTTAACCACCGGCATCCCACTGTTTCACAACGAGACACTGAGCGGTTGCCACAGAATAAGAGCGTCGTGGGGTCTGGAAGGCGAAGCCTCCCAGTCGTTGGCGTGACTTCGACATTTGCCTGAAAATTATTCGAAGCGCACTAAAATAAGCCATTCGCAGCGTATAAATTTTCAAAATTTTTCCGGGAGAGCATGCCCCCGGACCTTCCTAGAGCTTTACTAGTTTTTCAATCAGCTTTAAATTTGTTCTGCCGAAAACAATACGCTTGAAAAAAATGTGGAAATTATGCCCCCCTCTTTTAAAATTTTCGCTACGTCCAGGACCGCCGCCAAGGGGGCCAGGAGGCCTGGCCGGCCCTAAAATCAACATGCTTGGCCCCCTCCAATTAAACAGTTTACTCTTTTGAAGACAGCGGCTTTTGTGCTTAATTTCAAACCTTGCCCCTCCCCTGATAAACGCTTGGCCCCCCTAGGTCGACTGCTCTGCCGTCGGCTCTGGCTAAGCCACTGCTCCTAGGATAAGCTAGCTACTGTAATTCTAATTTAATATTTTGTTGTTTCGCTGTTATTTGCCCAGAAGTTTCTATTAAAATTGGTGAAAATTTAACTGCGATGTCACAATAAAGCTCTTAGAGCTTTGTGCACAAAGGTACCAGGAAAACCAACAGTTTTTGCGATTTTGTTCACTTTTGTCTCAAAGTTGCAAAAGCTAGTACGTTGGCTTGATGGTAACAATGAAGAAAATAAGCGTATAACAAGTGACCTCACCTTTCAACGCTCAACCCTCACCTTTCAACGCCCTTGCTTGACGCTAATGCGCGGAGGCGAATCGAGGGAGAATGTGGAGGATGCATCCCTCCCAAAAGACATTTTTAACCATGTTTATGATGAATAACTTTTTTTCATAATTTTGAACATTTTCGGTCGCAATAATCTTACGCTTTAAGCGCGCATAAATCGAAAATGTGTGAAGAAAATGCAACATAATAGGTGAAGGACTAATCAGAAGCAAAAATTTGTCTCAACCAATAAAATTGTCAAGGGAGCATGCCCCCGGACTCCCTAGAGTAATTTTAGTTCCTCAATCTGCTTCAAATCAACTCTTCCGAAAAAAACGCCTAAAACATGGCAAAATTTGCTGCCTCCCCGCCAAAAAAATTCTGAATACTCCGCTGACGTAGACACATTTTCAAAAAAGAGCTTATTTACGTTTGTTAGTTAACATTTAACCTAATTCAAAACTGCATCTACCTATCAAAAGTTTCTGGATTCGCTTCTGCTAATGTGTTATTTTGACTTTTGGTGGTAAACTTTATGTTAGGATGTGTTTCAATTACACTGTTAGAAATATCTTAATGGAATCAAGTCTATAGAAGACAGCAAAACAGTCATCCACGGACTGGTAAAAAATTGATCGATTATGGTTTGCGGGTGTTCTCGACAACGCTTTGTCCACCAGAGGAAATTCAAAATAACAAATGTACTAATTTTTTGGATGATTTAGTAGATAACAGTTCAACGACAGTTGCAACCAGTACATTTCGCAAACCGACTAGCACTGGATTATATTCGAAATTGGGCAGCTTTGTACCATACCGTTATAAATGTAACTTGGTCAATTGTTGGCTCGATCGTGCATACAAAATTTGTAGATCTTACGAAAACATTTGTTCAGAGATGGATAATATCAAGGCTATATGCTTGGTCGCAATTGTTATCCGCCTTATTTTTTAGATAGTTGTGTCAGGACTTTTTTTAATCGCAAATATGACAAGATGGTGAGCAGAGAACATCATGAAGAAAGTAAAAATGTAGAACAGTTGTTGCTCGGTAGCTTTTTTTAGTGACATGTCAATGCAACACGAGAAAGAGCTGTCCACCTTGGTGGAAAAGCAGACATGGAACCGAGTTATTCTACGAGTTATCGACACCATCTAGAACACCGGGAACAACTTTCGTCTGAAGAATAGGCAAGAGACCTTGATTAAATATGGGGTTGTAAACACGTTTTCGTGTTTTTGATGCTCTAGCTATGTGGGACAGACTAGACGTAATCCTATTAATGGACATAAGGAGCAAATATGTAATGGAGTTGCACACTAGGCATCTTTAATCTTGAAGCATTCAGTTCTTCTAGTGTAGGCTTGAAGTGAACTAATTGGGTCCTACTAAACACCGCAAAGGACTGAAACACCGCAAAGGACAACTAAAAATTTCAAACTGATACATTAAACTCCAAAAAGAACGACTAAGGACTTGATAATCTTAACCCTAACCCTAATCTAACCCTAACCTTAATCTAACCCTAACCTTAATCCTAGCCCTAGCCCTAACCCTAATTTAAAGTCCTTTGTCGTTCTTTGCGGTGTTTAGTAGATCAATTTGAAGTCCTTTGTCGTCCTTTGCGATGTTTCAGTCCTTTGCGGTGTTTAGTAGGACCGGAACTAATTGACCCTCAAAAGAGACCATTAGATCAGAATTCAATTTAATATTTCTGACGTTTCGCTGGTCAGAACAACGAGCTTCTTCAGAGACACTCGAAATGTTCCCGCAAAATAGTAGAATAACTAGCAAGATGCATTTCAAAAATATATCTAATGGCACATTAATTACCAAATAAAGAAGAATATTACGTCAAAATATACGGTTACTGAAAAGTAGACAAATGGGAGATAATATGCATTACTGTAAATCTTCAGGGACGAAAAAATTGTAATTGAGTCAAACTTGGAAAATAAAACCGGAAATTTAAATTAAAAACAAAAGAAAAAGAGTAAGAAATTTTCTTTTAAATAGCTTCTTATGGACAGAAGGAAAGGTGTGGCCGTCGTTTCTGCTCATCACTTCCGCTTCTCGTTAACGAACCAACTTTCAGCAAATAAACGTTTTGATTGGTCAGTTTCTTTTCTTGATACTTTTCTTGATCTTCTATTCTCCCCTTGCATGTTACAACGTTTATCGTTTTGTTGCTTCTTCCCTTTTCTCGTGCTGTCCAATGATACTGTATATTATTTTTGTATATTATTCTTGTGTTGACGGTACGGAAATAAAAGACACTAACTAACTAACTAACTAACTAACTGTTTGTGATTTGATGCATCCATAAATAGACGGATGGTGACTTCCACCTTTGCTGAAACAGGATGAGTAGTAACAATTGCCTCAAACCAGCAAGAACATATGCACCAAGAGAAAATCACCAAAATAGGCGTTAAGCAAATTTAGTGATTTTGGTAAATTGATGTTACTTTGATGCGAAATTGTTTTTTAAATTAAACACGAAAAAGTTGTAACATATAAAGTCTGGGTGGTGTCAAGACTCTCTTCATGACAAAATAATGCATTAAAGATAAAACAAATGGCTGTTTTTAGCAGCCAAACTTGCAGTTGCTGGAAGAATCAAAATTGGCTAATTCGTAGAAAGCACTTGCTTCCAAGTCCAGAATTCGTACATCGAACAAACGAATTAAACTGCTGCTCAGTGTAGGTTGCAGTCATCATTATTTGCACTTTCGGTATGGTTACTTGTTTCCGATGTGCTAGCACTTTTGCCTCTCCTACACTTCTTATATTTTCATTATTACCCTTCTTAATCATCATTAATCATCTTATATCTAAACATCATCATAGAATCAGATAACCCACGGATCCAGCAACTTTTTCAACTTAATTCAGAGGATTAGAAATTTTTCAAACAAACGCGTTGAAGAAATTACTGTACTTTGAGTGTGGTGCAACGGAATGGTTATTTTGCACACCAAGAATTGGCTTTGATTACGATGTTAGGGAATGATAATCAGAATGTAAGAAATGTAGGAAATGAAATAACTGAGGGTTATTTTCAAATTACATTGAACTGAAAATTCAACAGTAATTGAGGAGACTGCGAAGTG
Organism: Trididemnum miniatum; assembly: GCA_964006365.1. NCBI lineage: Eukaryota > Metazoa > Chordata > Ascidiacea > Aplousobranchia > Didemnidae > Trididemnum > Trididemnum miniatum. Next base: position 22,162,372 of record OZ023248.1, on the reverse strand, counting down.
AGCTTGCGCTCTACGAGTCAGCTGCCACCCGTTATATATGTCAAATGCGATCGGCTCCAGCCGCGAATCAAACCCGTCACGTAGGATCTGTCACCTGCGCGCGGTACCGCTAGGCCATGTCGCTGACAAGTGCTACACTGCAAGTGCTACATAGGAGTGGCAAAAGTGCTACACTGCAAACCAAAATGGGTAGTGACAACCCAGAAAACTTGGGTAATGAATTGGGTAAACTCGTTGAGACACCCAATTTATTTAATTGGGAATATCGTACCCAATTCATGTACCCAAAACTGCCAACAACAACCCAAAAACACGAAAGTGGGTTAACTCATTATTGAGACCACTCGGGAATTTAAGATCTACGTTACGTCTTTTCTTGCGCCTATTACGATTGTCCTAGATTGTTCCCTATTCGCATTTCTTGCCTCAGCAGTTCTGATGAAGTATTATCTTCTGAAGCTATATTGGTACCGTATATTAACAAACTCGTTGATTCATATATGAAACAGCAAATGATGAACAATTTTTCTTTAGTGGCATTTACGCAAATACATCATTTTGGGAGTGCATACAACCAAATATTTTTTCAATTCATAAATTTGTTTTTTCTCTTACTATAAATGCTTATGTGACAATGCGATAGTAGACTACGTGGCAAATCAAACTTCTATTTGAGATTTTTGGTTAAGATGACAAGCATTTAACTTTGCAAAATATCGTCACCAGCCATCTAATAATTATTTTGTAAACTCATCAACCGTTTTACGAGAGCTTATATGTGAACAAGAATTATGCATGGGAGCAGAAATCCAACGAGCGTGTGGCTCGCAACAATTGGACATCTGGACTGGATAATTTTGAATGATATTTGCACTGCTGGGAGTACAACAGAATGCTGCTTCGTATCTCAATATTGATACCCTTTACCACCAAATAAATTCGAATTATTTTTTATTTTTAAAGGGCAAAAATTAATTAAACCCGTGTGAAATAAAAGAAATTAATCTAGGCGTCAAAAACTTGAAAAGAGCGGAAAAGCAACGTACTAGCATATTTCGTATCAACACAATAATCTTCGAGGGCGAACACAAATTTAAATCGATTTATTGAGTTGAACATTGGGCAAAAATTAATAAAACCCAAGCAACTTGATATTTTCGAAGAAGATCTTTGGGTTGAGTTACCTTTTACCCAATTAAAGTAATGCTGACCCAAATAATTTTTTTAGGTCATGCTCTGAGGTTTCAACTGAGCAACTTTTTCTGTTACAATTTTGGGTATAAGTACCTACTTTTACCCAATTTTTATCCAAATTATTAGGTATTTGCCATCTTTACCCACTTTAAAGGACTTTACTACCCAAAAAGATTTGCAGTGTAGCACATCGGAAACACATAGCTGTTTTGAAAGTGCAAATAACGATGACTGCCCCCTGCACTGAACAGCAGTTTGAATTCGCTTGTTCGATGAACGAACTCTGAACTTGGAAGCAAATGCTTACTACGAGTTGGCCAATTTCGATTCTTACTTGCAAAAGCCTCCAGCAATTGCAAGCGTCACAGATACAGAAATAGAAGAGCGTCTGAAGAAACCTCTGGTATATATGTCATAGTCAATCTGTGGAGAGGCACGCCGAGTTTGTTGCGGAAGCATCAGCACGAGTTGCAGGATTTGATATACGAGAGGAGTCGTTCGACAAAAAAATTAAATCTCGCTAACTTACGGAAACGTCTGACACCAAAAAACAGTTCAAATAAAGTGTTTTAGTAAACCGTGTGAACTCCTCTGTAATCGGATGGGTCAAAAATAATCTTAAAGCAATTGTTCTTGCTCTGAGCTATTTACTTTACTACATAGGTGCACCACCGCACCAAACTTCTCGAATTTGTCACAACTTTGCCTTATGAAGTTAACAGCATTTTTTGGCTGCCAAAAACAGCCATTTATTTCATCTTGTATCGCATTATTTTGTTGTGAAGTCAGTCTTGACACCACCCAGCCTTTATGTGTTACAACTTTTTCGTGTGTAATTTAAAAACAACCTCGCATCAAATCAAAATCAATTTACTAAATTCGCTAAATTTGCTGGACGCCTATTTCAGTGATTTTCTCTTGTGGTATATGTCCTTGCTGATTTAAGGCAATTGTTACCCCTCATCCTGTTTTAGCAAGGGTGGAAGTCACCATCCGTCCATTAATTGATGCATTAAATCATAAACAGTGTCAGTTATATGAGAAGAATCAGTTTCACAGTCGAAATTAATCGACTGTGCTTCTTACACAATCACTCGTAGGCGAATTTTCGGAAAAAATTTACCAAAAATGGTCGTAATTTTTGTTTTTCGGCTGTAACTTTTTAGTTTTGAAAATAAAATAAAATTTTTTCTAAGCACAGATTTAAACATGGTATTTCCGCACATTGTGAGCCATACACCATTACTCTCCGACCGGTGGTTACCGAGATATGTGAATTAACCCTTGCGTCATCAGTCGCAATAACATTTTAGGGGGTAGCCGGCTGGAAAATGGAGGCAACCCCCCAAAAAACAAATTTGCCAGGATTTGAGAACTACATTTTTTTCGATTTCAAAAAAAAAATTATTTCACTCCACCCTAGTGGGCAAGTCCATTCTCCCATGCAAAACTGTGGCCGCTACCACATGAAGCATAAACTTCGTCGGAAGGTAGGTCACCAACATCGGAGGAGGGGAGGGCTAATTAACCGTCTAAATACAAGAGTTATAAGCAGCTTTGAAGACCCTACGATGAATTAGTTTTTACTAGAGTCAGATTAATTGCAATTGTAATTGATTACACTTTGCAAGTGCAGATGAGATTTTTCGTTTTTGTGCAATTAACTGTGTTTGTAATTGTAATTTTAAAAATTGTACGTTAAATTATTATTAACATTTTGTTTTTATTAGGTTCACACAATGATGTATTTTCCATAATGATTGTTGAACTTCTTTTTTTCTGCTCTTTTCACTGCACAGTTCGTCTTGGGCATAAGAGCATTCCATCATTAGCGTGTCTTTGTTCTTTTCTTGATTCTGTTATTGTTTCTGCCATAATTTTTGCCAGTATTTAATGGTTCTGTCGTTCACCACAAATTTCGTTGTAATTAGGCTATGACTGTAATTTGTATAAATCGTTTACATAGTCTAGTTGTTAGATTCGTATTTACTTCAACTTGAATAAATTGTTTTATAATTGTAATCTAATTTCAAAATGTTTAGAATACCTTGATTAGCGATGATCTGATTGGCGAAATAGACATTATTCCCAAGTCACGCAGCGACGATCTACCCAACTGCGGGGTCGAACTGAGCGTCTGCAGCCCTGTTTTATCAGTATGCCAAGGAAAATTAAAGCGATAAGCACATATTACAGAATTTATCCACATGAATTGATACATTATCTTTTGTAGAAAAATGTTTTGTTCTAATTACTGTAGTTACAAATCTTTTCATCGACCGAGCATTGTTTGCGTTGCTCAGGTTTCATGTTTCACGCTTCGTCGAGGTTGGGATCAATGTAACAAATCGAGAAGCGTCGATGAACATTCCAAGAACGACGTATGAGTGGCCGGTGTCAGGGCTTGAATTAATTAAGGGTCGCATAAGTGGTACAAGTTGATTCTCGCTCTCAAGCACTTGAACAAGATGAATACGAACCACCCAGTGCTGAACAACGGCGCTGCAATGCTACAATCGTACAACAATGAGATGGTGAAATGCATTGAAGACTTGTGTTCGCGAAGAGACGAACTGAAGCGTCAAATCGAAACCGACCAAGAAGAACGCGCGAAATTGCACCACGACATTAAATTGCTTACTAGCAGGTAACGCAGTTAAAAAACTTTTACCGGGTTGTAGCAATTTTAATTTTGAAACTCATTGATCACGTGGAGAGCTAACACGTTACTAGAAAGAACTGCTGAGTGTAACCAGCAAGTCCAAGACATGACCCAAACAGACAGACTATTGAATGTACATGTAGATTCAGTTGGATAAACCCTAAACTAGTGTAATCTACAAGTTGTATTGTAGCTCTTCACTAAAATCTGGAGTTGGCTGAAATATCGAAAAACTCAATGTTACGTCCTTACTGCGCGGCCTGAGCGCTCACAGACGAACCCAGAGCGAAACGCGGTATAGATCGCAATATAATGAACGAGTGCACTGACTTCCCGTGCTGTACAATTTCAAACGGTTTCTAAAAAATAGAAACAAGCAATTGCATAAGCAGAGCAACAACTCTCGAAAAACTCAAACTGACTCAATAAGCACAATGAATAAATGTTTGCTTAGGCCTACGTTATAACACTAACTGAAAATAATTAACTACTTACAAACGTACGTACATAAATGCTGTAATTTACCAACTACTGTTGCAGACTTACTCTGAACATCATTGCATTTTGTTGCATATTATTTATCCTCCTATCACGAGAAAGCGATCATTGCGCTATACGAGCTCGCTTAGGAGTTGCGGCCATCTGTCTACCATACCAAGATGGGGGAATCACGCTAAGTGTCTTTCCCAACGGCACAACAAGTGAACTAGCCAGTTTGCTCTCCACACTGTCCCTTTGATGCTGAGCGTCAAACAGGGAAGCTGTAAATACCAATTTTACAGTCATTGCTTTGACCCGACTAGGAATTAAATCCAAATCTACAGCTCAAGAGGCGGACGCTCTTACCACTCGGCCATTGGAGTATCATCTTTACAAGATTTCAACAATTTAAATGTATAAACTCCATTAAAATAAAATCTAGATAGTTGAGAACATTGCTAACTGTTCGAACTATACACTGCGTCTAACAACGTACCAAAACGCGAAAGATTATAACATTACGGCCTGCAAGTTGTAAATTATAACGGTGGACTGAAATCACAGTGAGGCAGCTATCCGATTGTACAAGAAATAACGGTAAGCCTTTGGAACAGTGACTTGAAGATACAATTTCAAACGTAATTTTCAATCGGCTGAGAACTAGAATAAATTAGCTTGCACGCGGCACGTGAAATAAATTTACATCAAACAAAAAGCAACATACAGTAGTTGACGACGTAACAACACTCAATTTATCATCAAATTATTCAACTCAGAATTGAACACTTTTCAAGGGAATGTGCTAAGTGAGCTTGCGCTTTTCGAAGGAATCTGCGAGTCAATAGCCCCTCAAAAGAAACGAGCGTTTCACGGAGGATCTGTAACTTACGCGCGCTACCGCTAGAACACGTTGATGACGGTGCCTGATGTAGATCGAGTAATGATGTTTGTTTTTGAATAGATTGGCTACAATAAATGAAGGAATTGCACAAAAAATGGCTTCGCAATCGGAGTTTGACAAAGCAATTAGTGAGACTCAGACGGCGTACTCGCGCGTTATGCAAAGTTCTCAGGCACTGCTGCAATCTTTGCACGGTGCAGCATCTAACCTAAAAGCAAAAGAAGCGGCAACGGAAGCAGAAGCGAGCGGAAAACTAACCAAGTTCAACAAAAAAGTGCAAATAAAAGGGTTCAATTGATGCTGGTGTCCAATTACATCAATACGATGATACAATACCCAAAGACTCTCGGAACTTTGAACCTGAGGTGTGCTTTCATTTGCTGTAGTTCCGCTCCGCTGTAGCTGGGTCGAGCATTTTGGAAGGACTAAATACCGGTATAAGAGGGCTAAAAAATTATCCTCAACGTTTGCTGGTTCTAATTCAAAAAAATCTTCAATGGGCGGTCCTAGACCGGTTTAAAAGGCTATCTTAAAAAACTTTGCTGGGTTCACATGAAATTACCAAACATCTTTTCGGCACAAAATAGTTTTTGGGGGTGTTTAGTCTCCAGCAACACCCCCTCCCTCTGTGGCTATGGCTCTGTAGCTCTGTCTTGTATTTTTAGAGGACTGGAACAGCGGGCCATTCTGTCCACATACACACGAGTTTTCTGCATCGCAAGAATTATGTTCGATATTTTAAACAAAAAATTGAATGAATCAAAATGTGAAGCAGAAAATTTCAAGGATTTTGAATGTGAACTGGGTATTGCCGCTTCTGTTACCGGTACTTCGTGGTATACTGTTTGGCAGATTTGGTTATATTGCGTTTGTTTTATTTTTACAGTTATGTGAACCCGGCAGGTCGCTTCATTTTTGTTCGTTTTGTTCTTGCAATTGGTTACTTATTATAGCAGAGTGAGTGGATGTAAAATGGTTTGGGGGAAAGAATCGATCAAGAACTTATTTCGCAGTTTTGTGCCTCTGAAAGTGTCGAAATATATGAATCTGCACAAATTCAGGAGTTCTTCTTGCTCTGTGAACCCACCTACGTAAAATGATGAAGTGCTCTGTTCGTTTTAAAATAAAGTAGACTCGTAATTTAGCGAAGGTTTTTAATCAAATTGTGCTTGTTCGACGATGAAAGCGTGCAGCGTGCCGGTTGATGATGTCACTTTGAGGAATGCGGTGATGTGTGCTCTTTCCTGACTAAACACCTTGAACATGATGGAAGCAGTTGACTGGGTGGTATGCACGGCTGCGCACTCGCATGCATTCAAGAAAAATTTCCAAGCTCAATTCGAGTTCTTCATTTTTAATTTTGAAGAATTCAAGTTTAACAACTTTTATCGAGTTTAGAATAACTAATAACTAGGGACATTTTTTAACCTAAAAAAATATATTTTTGACTTTATTTTAGCAAAGTTTTGAGACTATTTTGACCTAATCGCTTTTGCCTAATTATTTATGTATTGTTGCTCTTTTTTGATCAAAAATGGTTTATAATTCGCTATTTACATAGATTTCATGCATAGTAAGTGCTATTTCCTTCTCAATTACCCCAAGCATTTTTACTATTGCAGCTTACCATTTCAGAGTAATCAAATAAAACTGCGTATAAAATTTTAATAGCAGCTCAAAGATTCAAAAAAATACAAAAATATCTACGCTTTTTTTTTATTTTCGTAAGGGTTAGGGCTAGGAAATTTTTGATAAAGACGATTTTGACAATTTTTGACTTTATACAAAATTTTGACTATATTTTGACTTATAAAATCTACCAAAACAGACTCCTGAACGCCTGAAACGAACGTTAGTGTATGTTTAATCATGTAATAAGGTCCTAAAAAATTTTTGATTTTATTGACTTTCGCGGGCCCTACTAATAACTGTCGAATACTAAGTAGCAGAGTTGGACTCGGGCCGGGCTTTTCGGGTCGGGTTCGGGCCGTGATTTTCGAATTATTTCGAGCTTTTTTTCTGGCTGATATTTAGCATGTCAACACAAAATATTTTTTATCTTTTTTTTAATATTTTTACTATATTTTTTTATCTGAATCTGTATTCTGTAGCAAGCACTCGTTTGAATTATTTTTTTATTTTGCAATAATGGCTTAAATAGTGACGTAACTAACGAGCACTGTGTTTTGGTAAAAATTCATTTTGTGAGCTTGAACCCGGGCAGGGCTCTTAGCCTCTCACTTTAAACTTTTTTTTAATATGTGAGGAACTTTGTCGGAGTCAGCAAAACCATGAACAATTTTTGGTATGTTAGGGGGCCCCTTTTGGTAGGAAGCATAGTGCCCCCTTAGTTTGACCCTTCTGTCATGTAATTGCCAGATTTGCGTTTATTGGTCACCGCACCATACCGGCGCATAGTGATAGGCCTGAAATCAAGCCGAAATCGGGCTTTTGATTCTTTCGTCGGGTTCGGGCCGGGTTCGAACGGTGGGTGTCGGGTTCGGGCCGAGAAAACCCGCTCGCGTCCAACTCTGCCAAGTAGAGGCTTCGCAAACACGCCTATGGTTCCGTGCTAGGCCCCATAAACTACGGTACTAGTACTCATACCACGCTACCCGATTAGCGTAGTGCCTGACAATTGGTTCGTCCGCTAGCAGGATAGGTGTGTTATGATTTAAAATTGTTTTCTTCATTAGGCATACCACAAATGGCTTATTTGGGGAGATTGACCACAGTCAGCCAAAACTGGCTTTCACTTCTCCAATCTGTGCTAGCCTACCTTTGTCTTCTAATGAACAGTGTATTTTGTATTTTAACCTATCGTAGGTGGCTCGGCAGCGTGGCCGAGAGGTTCGGAGCGTTGTTTTTACGACAGCCATAAACGTAAGGCTGTTGGTTCAACTCCCACCCAAACCTCGTTGGTGCGTCCTGGGATAAGATGCTTTACGACAATTATCTCTGTGTGGTGGAATCTAACAAGCAGCAAATTGAAGACGTCAGAAGCAAAATTTTAGCGGAAAACTCGGAAACAAAGGCAACCAGTGGCGTAGTCAGGGGGGGGACACCGGGGCACTGCCCCCCGCCTTTTTGACGAAGCTCAGTCTCAAATGTAATTAAAACATTCTTATAAAATACCGTAAACTTTGTTTCAAAGGCTATCTCATCTTTACCACTTTTTCATTTACGACTAATTTTCGCACCATTTGAACTTCGACATAACTTCTCCACAAAAAGCGCTTTTTAAGCATTATTGCATCATACCAACGCAATGGGATCAAATATTTAAGTGTAAGTACAAAGAAAAAGCAAGATTGCATCGTAAAAAGCAATCGAATATCGCGAGCAAAAGGAAAGAATGTTTAATTGAAAATTATTATAAAAAGAATAGGGACTTTTTCGTTGTTCTATGTGTTTCTTGTTCGTGCATACCATACTGTGACAAAATCGTTAGATTTTCTTAATTATATAATGCCGTGCAGAAGGCAGTTTGATTAGTGTTAGGGTAGCGATTAGCGAACTTAAGGATTGCCTGCCTAGGTCTACTGTACTGTAGATAATTAACTCCATATTTATCCGTAAACAAAATGAATACCAATAACTTGAGGCAAAAATCGAAATACGGGAAGCAGAGCCGGCGGCAGAGCCGTTGGCTTAGGGGAGCTTAGCATTTGTCAGGGGTAGGGCAAAGTTTAGAATTAACCACAAAAGCCGCTGTCTTGAAAAGAGTAAGCTTGTTAATTGGGGGGCCAAGCATGTCGATTGCCTGCCCCTCTTTGGCACCGGCCCTGACGGGAAGACAGCGTGAGCCTAACGCCTTGGCCTAAACAGATTATTTTTTTGAAGTTTTTGGCCTAGGCCCCTATTGTAATTTGCCCCCCCCCTAAATATTCCGCTGGCTACGCCCCTAAGGGCAACTACTATAAGCGAGTCTGGATTCGTCCTATGCATAGCGCTTCCGTCGCTTTCTTGTAACAGGAGGATAAAAATAAAGAAGAAGTGGCATAGAGAGAAAACTGTTAGTTAGTTAGACTAGTTATGTTGACAAAATGGTTCATTTTCATATGACGCCTAATCTTTCGTGCTCGTTGTTCGTGAACGTGTACTCGCAAATAAATCATCATCATCATCATGAGGTAAACACACCTTTATTTCATTCTTTGCGCATGGCTAGCATTCAGCAGCTGCCACCCAATGACGTCGTAGTCTCTCTTACGCCACCTATTACTATTTTTTAAAATTGCAATTGCTGCTTTAGCAAAATCTTTTCGTCACATTTAAGTTGAGAAAACGTTTTTTTGTGACGTAATACTTTTCTGAACTGTTTACTTGTTGCCACCAAATCTCCCCTTAAGGTCGCTGAACTGTTGACAAACTGAACTGTTGTTGGTGTACTTTTTGGCGCTGAATCCAAAAATGCTATTCGTTTTTTTTTGCATAATAAATGTTTTTCGAGAACTTAGTTTTATCGGCTTTCCAATTAAATTTGTTCATTGTTAAATTGCATAATAAATTCTCGAGAACTTAGTTTTATCGCCTTTCCAATTAAATTTGTTCACGGGTTTGTTAGGTCATAAAAGTGATTCTACACTCATTATTAGTTCCCATAAAACGTCAATGACTTCATAATAAAGTAACAGTGACATCACCATCACAAAAATCTAATAATACTCTTGAGCCGATAAACCTCACAGGTGGTGGCTAGGATGAAAGTGTTCAAAAAATCACCGTGTGAAAACCGTAAAATTCCTTTGGCGACTAGGGCCAGCCTCCGGACCCCAAGTTGTGTCCCCTCCCCCCTGCAAAATCTAGCTGTTAACGAATACTCTAATACGCACTCAAATCACTTACCAAGTTAGTCGAATTGATAACTAAGTTTTTCTTTGAGCAATGCGGCGAAAATGCAAGAATGATCCTGATAAGTTTTGTTACATTTGCGGTAAAGTCGTCTTACCTAGTGGTCGAGCAAGAATTACGCGATTTGTAAAGAATGCATACCATGCTTATTTTGGAATGAAGCTAGGAGATCAAGACAAGCCATTTGCTACGCACTAGTGTTGTTGAAAACCGTTTTTTTTGCTTCGTGTTTTTTTTTTTGTTGTTATTCTTTGTTTTTTATGTTGTTAACCATTTCATAGCTAATTGAGTAGTCTACCCCGTTTTGACTTGTTTTTGGCTTAATGTTATCAGCTGGAGATTGAGGCAAAACAAGGCTGTTTTTAATGGTACCGATATGTTATTTGCAATGCCAAGTTACCATTAACAACAAAAATGTAGCTTGCACTCATTGCTCGGTGCGAAAGATCAGTTAATTAGTTAGTTGCATATTTATCCTCCTATCACGAGAAAGCGATAATGCGCTATGCGAGCTCGCTTAGGAGTTGCCTGCCATCTGTCTACCACACCAAGATGGAGGAATCCCGCCAAGTGTCTTTCCCAACGGCACAACAAGTAAACTTGCCGGCTTGTTCTCCACACTATCCCATTAATGCTGAGCGTCAAGCAGGGAAGCTGTGAATAGCAATTTTCAAGTCATTGGTTTGACCCGACTCGGAATCAAACCCGAGTCTACAGCTCAAGAGACAGAGGCTCCATACCACTTGGCTGTTGAAGATGGCATTTTGAGCTGTTGAAGATGGCATTTATTGCATAACCATGGGCTATTTTGGGTGCGTTAAGTGCTAGCTTGATCAGCCTAGCTAGTGTTTCCTCCCGGAAAGTCGGGACAAGAAATTTGGGGTTTTGAAATTTCCCGTTTCGCGGGAAGTTTATGTCGGGATCCCGGAAAATGTCTTTACATTAGTAAGGATTTCAGTGGCACTAATATCTATCATTCCCACATAAAAAATGCGTTAATTTTGCGTTACTGCAAATTAAATTTTTTTTTGCTTACTAAAAATTATTTTTCAAAATTTGCAAAATTTTTTAAGACGGAATGCTGGTGAGATCAAAATTTTTTCTTCAATTTGTCGAAAAAATGGAAAAACTCAAGCTAAGTTTGTCAAAACAACATAGGAGAGATGTGGGACCTTTGATCAGGGTGGTACCAATGACCATAGTTGATTTCTCACAAAGTTCTAGGCGGATTTTCTTTCTCTTTTAGGAATTGATTCAAAATAGTTTCAAAGTTTTACATCCGGGTTTTGATCAAGTTATGATCATCCACACGTGTGCAAGCAAGGATAACCTTTTTTACTAGCTCCAAAGTTTTTTTTTTGCAGATTGTTTTTTTTTTTTTGTCGGTGAACTTGAAGTTAAACGGAAGGTAGCATAGTATTGCTTGTTTTTGAAGTTTATTTGTTGTAGAAAAAGATTTTGCCAAGCTCAGAGACATATAACCCATCACGTAGCGGCTAATTAGTAAAGTGTTGTGCCTACACAGTTGTGAGACCTTTGAGCCAGTGCAAAGAGGGACCAATGAGCTAGTGGCAGTTTGGTATACACCGGATGTGGACATAGTAAAGGCAGGCCTCTATGTCATTGTTAAAGTGTTTTCTGTAGTTATGAGTTTCAGAAATTTTGTTGGACTGCTACTTAGTGGTCCTGATGTCGAAGATGATTATGAAATTGAAATCTTAAAACGGTCATAGCAAGTTAACCATGATTTTGTCTTCCCTGACGTTGATGATCTGGCTACTGTAAGGTAAAGTGACATATAAGTCAAATTCTTTCACCGCCATTTTCAGCTGCTGCTACTAAGCGTTTAGCTAATGTGTTAAAATCATTTATTATTTCGGCTTGTTATGGCATCTAATTGTCAAGGGTGATTGATAGATTTTTTTGTGATTTTCGTATGTTTAGTTTTGTTAATAAATCTGTTTGTTTAATCTATTTATTGTGCTATGATTTTGACTACAGAAAAGTCGCAGCTATGTAAAAGTAAAAGACAAAGACATAGCGTAAACTCAAAGAAAAAGGGAATGGCGCTGATAGCGTAGAGCCCTTTTCATTGACTATGCACTGCTAGATAAGCATGAAAACGCGTAGTTACAATTTCATTCTTTAATGATTTTAACTAATATTATCACACTGATTTTACTTCTTAGTTTTATTACTGTGATAAAACTTCATTTCATCGTAGATTTATAACTTTATCTGCAGCTTCCTTCTAGTGGTTCATTGGTCCCATACCCTGTCTCATTGGTCCCACAAACTAAGGGGACCAATGAGTCATTTGTCGAAAAATTAAATTTTTAATAATTCAGCTAAAACATGTTTGTTCTTGCCCAACGTCAGTGCGGAGTTGCATCACCTGCTGGTCTACTCAAATATAAAATTTTGTTTGCTAACATCTACAAATTCAGGAGTTAGAAAGCAAAAAGTGAAAAATGGCTCATTGGAAATGCTGAAAATCAGAAAAAAAGTCAAAATAATCAAGCTCGAAAAAATTTCCGGTGAAAATTTCCCGGGAATTTTCCGAATCCCGGGAATCCCAAAGATTTTCAGGATTGCAGAGATTTCCCGAAATTCCGGAGAAATTTTTTGAAATTTTACCGTTTCCCTGGCAGTTGAAAATCCGTGAAAAAGGGAAGCCTTAAGCCTAGACGTTAGCAGGGCTTTTTGTCGGTCCACTAACAATCCAGTTCTGTTGCTTTTTTCTAGCATTGGGTTGCTATAACGAGCCGCAAGACCATTATTGAAAACCCTTTAAATTTATTGATTTTTAATGTCACGCTCAAGCGATGCAATTTTGCAAACTAAAGCTTTCTTTGTTGTGTAACTTGTGCTTAATTTTTGCTCCGCAACTCGAGGTTAGGTGCAGCGAATGCACGTCGTTTGACTGGCTCAATGTAGATTAGAGTTTGATCCTTGAACGTATCAATTTGTGCAAGGTTTCTGTGGCTCGCTATCATTTTGACATTTCGAAGTAAAAAATTAAAAATCTTTTTAGTGTACCACGTACTGCTGACTGCTGACACAATGAATTAATCACCTTTGTTGTTCATCTCTTATTGCGATAACTGGTAAAGTCGTAGCTCTAGGTCTAAATATCTGTTAAAAAGCAAACTATTTCTTCCGATTTGATATTAAAAACAGCAAAGAATGGGTCCTTTTATTGAAAGGTTACCTATTTTCCGATAGTACCAAGCGTACCCATGTTGTTGGCACAGTAAATATAAAGAGTATTAAAATGTAACCCTGATTCGCATTACCTTACAATTTTAAAAAGTGTGTGACCGAAATGCTCCCCCATAAACGTGTGTTTTCAGCATTTTACTCAACCCCAAATGTTCGCAATAGCAATACGCAGCAAAATTTTTTTGCAAAATTATTTTTTGTTTTTTGCAAAAAATACGACTCGTTTTTTTTACTTACAATACTACTTCGCACATTGTCGCAAAACATGCGTTGAAGGCTTGAGATTCTGGAGCGTAAAGAAAATAAAATCTCTTACTTTCGGTGTGCCTATGGTATGGAGGAAAGAAAAAGATCGTGTCACTGACTGTTATTTCTACATGACAAAGTTACAAGCTATACTGACGCTTTTTCCATTGTGTAGTATTGTTTCGTTTAAAATGTTTGTTTTGATTTCAAAAAGTTAGTTGAAAGTTAGCCTACAAACGTTTGTTTTGACTTTAGGAATAAATCGAAAGAATAAACGACACGTCAAGTATTATGAAGTTCCTTCTGCCATAAAGCCAGCGCCTCACGTCTCGGATGTTCCTATTCCAGAACCACCTGGAGAAATAACTGAAACAGAGTGCTTTTCATCTGCAGAGAGTGACGAAAGTGAGCAAGACACGTGGAAAGCAGGGAAGGTAAGCCTATTCAAGAGCCGAAACCTTTGATATAGCTTCAACTGAATGACCTAACACGTGATTTAAACCTGACCAAAGAGTCCGCTCAGCTTCTAGGATCACGACAACGAGAATGCAACTTACTAGCTCCAGGCACCACATATTTCTGGTATCGGAATAGAGATCAAGAGTTTAGGAAATACTTTGCTTTTGACAAAAACCACTCCTTGGTGTACCGTACTGTCAAGATGTTTCCGGCTTAATATCATCTTTAAGTATAGAATATTTTCCGGGATAATGGCGATTATGTTTGGACTCACCTGTAAAAAGTTTGAAAATAGTATTGCTCCACAATGGCTATAAAATTGGCTCTGTTCCTGTCAGGGCTGCGAACTCCATCAATTTTTAACCGAGTTTAAGTTGGAATTCGAGTTCAAGAGATATTTGCAAGTTCGAATTCTAAGAATTTTATTTTTCGAGTTTAAGTTCGAGTTCGAGTAGTTTGGCAAAAATGACCGAGTTCGGCGAGTTCGAGTTCAAGTTCGAGTTCGCAGCCCTGGACTTTATAGGTCGCAATGGCATGAACAAATAAACGACATGCAGCTTTTCTTTTGGAAAAATCATAACTTCAATTTACACGGATTGTGACTACTTAAATAACAAACTATATTTCGTAGTGATCTTTTATTTCTTTTCAACAATTTAAATATCTTTTTAATGAACTCGAACGGTTTTATGCGAGTTCAAGTTCGAGTTCAAAAAAAATATTTTTTCGAGTGCAAGTTCGAGTTCGGCAAAATGATTGAATTCTCTCGAGTTCAAGTTCGAGTTCGCAGCCCTGGTTTCTGTTGGACATTCAGTACAGCTATTAACTGAATGCTATGAGGATATAAAATATGTTTTGAATTCCTTTCAGTATGGTCAACATAATTGAAAAATATGTGGTGACTTGAAAACTATTTCAGTCATACTTGGGCTACAAGCCGGTTACACAAAATATTCGTGCTTTCTGTGTTTATGGGACTTAAGGGCTGATGATCGCCATTACGTGCAGATTAACTGGCCACCTAGAACAACTTTTTCACCTGGTCGTGAGAATGCAAAATCTGCTTACTGTAAAATCTGCTTAAACTGCTTACTTTTGCCACCTCTTCACATCAAGCTTAGTCTTACGAAGAGCTACATCAAAGCGCTTGATAAAGACGGTCCGATCTTCGGATTTTTAAGAAGGAAATTTCCCTGCATCTCTGAAGCGAAGTTACGAACCGAAGTCTTTGATGGACCACAAATTCGTGAACTGATCAAAGACGATGGTTTTGTTCAAGAGATGAGTGCGTTGGAGAAGAGAGTATGGAATGCTTTCCGGGATGTAATTTCGAATTTTCTTGGAAAGCATAGAAGCTTGGACTACGAAGAACAGGTTAAAGAACTACTGGAAGGCTTTCGAGCTCTTGGAACCCGAATGTCAGTGAAAATGCATTTTTTTAGTTTACACCTGGATTACTTTTCGACAATTGTGGTCACTACAGCGAAGAAGAGGGAAGAGGTTCCATCAAGACCTACGACGGATGGAAGAACGGTATCAAGGGTACTGGGATGTGAACATGCTTGCCGATTACAGTTTGAGCTTAAAAAGAGATCTTCCCCGTTTCACACATAAAAAAAATCTTTGAAGCGACACTTTTTGTCAAAATAAATCATGTCTCTTGCAATCAACTCTAATATGTGTTATGTAGTTGTTTTGAAGTTTTTGCTTATCTTGTTAACGCATGTTTAAGAGCCATAAATGTTCAAAATTTGTGTTCTTCTGATTACGTATCTATTGTGCTAATTCGCATATTGGTTTAAGTTTTTGTTGAATAAACTCACTTGTCAGGAATAAGTCAATTGGTTTGTTACTATGCAAGTCTTTCTTTTCATTCTGTTGTGAAATTGTTGTAACCTTAGAGTGCCCATCACTGTGAAAACGTTGCGCACAGAGAAGAATGGTGTCGTATTTGAGAATAGCTTTGAAAAAAGCTGTTGTCCCAGAAGCTTTTCGTGACGCACTCTTCAGTGGGTAATCGCATCAAAGTGGAAACGAGAAAGCAAGGTCTGGCGATTCATAAATATCAGTTGGGACGGCAGCGTAGCGGTAGTTACATCTGATATTTATGAATCGCCAGACCTTGCTTTCTCGTTTCCACTTTGACGCGATTACCCACTGAAGAGTGCGTCACGAAAAGCTTCGGGGACAACAGCTTTTTTCAAAGCTACTCAAAAAGAGTTATTGGGACAAACAGCTTTTCTCAAAGCTCTCAAATAGTTATGACAGAGAGTTTCTTGAAGCCTAACGCGAAAACAGCTTTTTTCAAAGCTATTCTCATGTTCTGTACCGTCAACCAATTATTCAGATGTCGTCTTTGTAAAAAAGAGCAACATGCGCTATCACCGAAATTGCTTATCTTACAAACAATACTCAATAGGGTCCAAGAGTAATAAATTTCAAAATGCAATGGAGAAAGAATTTAACCTGATTGAGAAAAACTATTTGCATATTTGAACTCAGCGCAAAAAACTTATCTAAAAACAGCTAAAATATCCTTGACCTTTGAGAAAAAAATTTCAAACACAGCACAGTGTTATTAGATGTTTCTAAGAAAGTGATGTAACTTGAGACACTCAAATAATATACTAAATAGCTGTTTTAACATAGAAACTTGACCTGATCGAAAAAACTGATCGCATATTTGAATTCTACGTCAAAGAACGGTATAAAAACAACTAAAAAACTTTCAACTTCTGGGAAAAAAACTTTAACGCAGACCAAGGTATAATAAAGGGATGTCCATTTCAGAATAATTAAGTATTCTAGAATAATTCCGAATCTTTATTTTTCGAATCCAGAATTTCGAATCCTTTACCGAATCCTAAGTCGATAAAATGACCGTCAGTACTATTTTGATATCAATATCCAAATGGTAGCAACAGCTAATAATCGGAGAACATTTAACATTACTTATTTACATTATTCACAATTTAATCATTCATGTCCTTGTAATTTGATCATTCACTCTTCATTACTGTTGTGAAACGTTAGATCATGTCATAACCCCTGCTGTTTTTGTTTTCCGCTTATATTTGCTTGCCCTGTTTTCACTTTTCCATTTTAATCATGCTCTGATGAAGGACAGTCGATTTGTCCGAAACGTTCAGCATATTTTGTTTTATTTTCCGCGTGTTATTTTGTAAGTAATGTAAATAAATAATAATACAGTAGAATCTGCCTATATCAGCACCTCAGGGGGATTGCAAAAAAGTGCCGATATACGCGAACTGCCGATGTAGACAAATCACTATAAATCATTCCGAAAGTGCCCTTTAATTCAATATAGTGTTGCGTTATTTAGTCAGCTTTACCGCATAATATCATAATAACATGAAATCAGCGTAAAGTACTGAACAAACGAAAACATATGTGTTCATTGTACTGTATAACAGTACTTTCTAGCAAAAAAGTCATTTATCTTTATTTGTTCGGTTTTTGCAATAGATTTATCTACTACGTATTGCTCGATTTTTGTTAGATGACGTAGCATTTCTTTGTCCTTTGCTACCATGGACAAAAACAAATGCTTTGTTGTAACTTACGTCGCAGCGAAATTAACTCGTAGAAGAGATTACAGCCTGGAAGTATGAAGCAAATGCCGAGATAAACGAACAAAACACTTCTGCGGAATAAAAAAGAGTGCCGGTATAGGCGAAATGCCGATATAGATGATGCCGATAAAGACGAATTTAAACGTACGTGAAACATAGGAATTCTGCCGGGACCAAAAAAATTGTGCCGATATAGACAAACTGCCGATATAAGCGAATTCTACTGTAAATGTTCTCCGATTATTAGCTGTTGCTACCATTTGAATAGTGAAAATCTCTCTACCAAAGTTATATTTTGATATCAGTTCAGCGCGCAACAGCTCGACTACTGCAAAACAAAAACATCAAACATTTGCTTCATTTTTAATGAGTTTATAGTCAACACAAGGATCACAATACTCCAAATTCGAAACATATATACAAGCAGTGGCGTAGTCATGGAGCTAACCGCGGGCATGCCCCTGTTAAATTTTAGAAACACATGAAAAAAGTCACTATGGCAAATAACATT
This sequence comes from Trididemnum miniatum, assembly GCA_964006365.1. Classification (NCBI taxonomy): domain Eukaryota; kingdom Metazoa; phylum Chordata; class Ascidiacea; order Aplousobranchia; family Didemnidae; genus Trididemnum; species Trididemnum miniatum. The sequence goes on along the minus strand of OZ023248.1, from coordinate 22,144,250 downwards.
AAACAAAACATTTAACGCATGCCAAAACCAACTACTTTGACAAGAGCAATTCCAAACTAAAATCAAAATTCCAAATGTCACTGTCATTGAAAACCCTATCCTTGAGAACGAAGAAGATGTTGCTGAAGATATAGCTAAGGCCATTAAGGAAGCTTATGGATTTAGTTGTTATTTTGGTAAGGTTTATTCTTTTTTTTGGATTTTTTTGCAAGTAATTTTTTTGGCACTGGCTATTTCGGGGCTTGTTTGAATTAAGCCATGGTTCGGGTTAGGGGTGCTAGTGAGTTATTAGTAGGGGTTAGGGCCGACCCTAACCCTACTAATAACTCACTAGCACCCCTAGCGGTCCTTGTGCTAGATATATAACCGCCGGTTATAACATGTGGCTTAGTTCAAACAAGTTCCGCTCTTTCTACGCCCCGTACAAATAAGCTCTTTGTTTCTTTTATTATCCCTTGCGCTCTTCCCGATTGCACGAGAGCGTGACAAAGTAATAAAATAAACCAAAGAGACAAATTTTACGGCCCGACAATCACTATCTTGCCGTTAATGGCAAAATAGACACTTCCTATATTTTTTATTTTGGTCTAGCTTCAATTCTTAAACCAGTTCTACACTTTTCTGCTTTGCTTAATAGCCTTTAGCCCATATGCACAACGTCTACTACCTGGCAAGATTTCAATTTCATCCTCTCACTTTCTAAGCCAAGGATAATTAGCCTAGCAGACCAGCAAAACCAGTGGCAATTGCCAAACTTCAGCAATCCCCATGCTTCAACCAGACAATTAAGTTACATGACGTCATTCAAGGCGTTCAGTTTGAAGATTGAACGCCTTGAATAACGTAGACCTGTGCATTAGGATGCTGCTGATCGCTTTTTTCTTTTTTCAGTTTTTTTAATTGTTTACTGTAGCACAGGTGTTCACTCGGGTCTGGTGAACACCCAGGTCGACGTCAGCCTAAAAAAAATCAGTCTTTATGGTAATCGCAAAAAATTGCTACGATTAAATTATTTTAAAGGAGAAAGTAGTAAAATTTACTTTCTGCACGAAAAAGTTTACTATAAAAATTACAAAAAATAAAAAAGATCATAAAAATTTAGAAAAAAGTATTTCTTTGGAAATGTCAGGGTGTTCACTGAACACCTTGAACACCATGAGAATACGCCACTAGTCACTACTCTTTTGCTGAATCAGACGCATTTTGTTTTCAGAGCTTGATTGTAGCCAACCACAAAGGAGCTTAAGGTTTTACGCCACTTAGACGTTTGCGAATTACATATTACTAGAGCTATTAACATGGGTTTTCTAACATTACATTACATAGTTTATTATTTCAGCGCACGAATAAAAGGCACACTGGGGACAACAGCGAAAGAGCAAAGGTTCACCTAGTCAACTGTAACCACAAGTGACAATTAAAATTGGCGTTTCCGTAGGCAAGTGCACACTAACACAACAAAAAGCAAACAAAAGGTAAGTTTCAGGTTAAACACTCTTTGTACAAAATATATACAATATATACACTCATTTCCGACGATACCGAGGTCCAGCTAGCTACAAACCACAAGTAAGCACTAACTAGACCACGGTGCGGCAAGTCCACGTCAGCAACAGACAATCAGCTATCAAGCGCAGCATCAATGATCAATGATGGCAGCATTACCGAAAAATCAACGGCAAGCAAACTGAAGTATCAATGTTTATTGATTATGATTAAATCATAAAATTTAATTGTACTGATCAAGTAGTATTTCCGCATATTCTTTTTTGAAAGAATGAAATGATGAAGATTTTCTGAATTAGTTCTGATAGTGTTCAGAAAATAGTTTTGATTACATTTATTTCTTGTGTCATACAGGTAATTGCGGATTTGTTCAAAAAGTAGAAAGTAGTTGTTAAATATTTCTGGGAGAGCTCTTAAATGGTATTTAAACATAAACTGGCCTAATTCAAGTTTGCACACGTCAGCAATTTTCAAAATTTTGTCGCTTAGGTATAATAAATTATTGGTAACTCGATCTCTCCAAGTAATTTTATTCATAATTCTTAGAACTTTGTTTTAAAGAACTTGAATTGGTTTAAGTGCAGTATCAGTTGCTGAACCCCAACCAAGAATTCCGTAGAGAATATGTGAATAAAAGAAAACGTAATACAGTACAACAAGATTTTTACGTTTTACGTAATGTCTCAGTTTTGCAAGGATGCCAACCGCCTGAGATAGTTTTGTACGCAAATATTTAATGTGTAACTTCCAATCATACGCAGACTATTTAATGTGTAACACAATACGCAGACACTAGGTTAGAATAACCAGCACAAGAAAGAAATTATTTTAAATACAGCATAACTATTACGTCATAAACAAAGTAGTTGGGATTTACATAAAATATAACTAAAGGGGCAAATTAAACAATTACGTGCTACTGGAGGGACTAGATTAGTAGTAATACTGTAGGATTAATTAAATCGTAACAAGAAACGAGACATTAAATATAAATGGAGAATAAACACGTTACTGATTGCGATTTAGGCCTACACGAATATTGCGCGAGGTGAGCTAAATGTTAAATAGGTAGATGGGGTTGAAAGAATCGTCAATATTTAATTGTGGTTGAAGATTTTGGATAAGTAGAGTTTCTTTGATGCGGAGTTTCTGGATGTTATTGCTGTGATGTGGATGTGTGATGCGGAGTTTGATGTGTGGTGTGGATGTATGATGTGTGATGCGGAGCTTCCGGATGTTATTTGCGGAATTGTTTATAAACTAAGCCACTATGTTCCTTCATCCACCCTCAAATTGTTTTGTTAAGCTATGTTTCACTCACATCTACAATACTCATTTCTTAACTGGGTTAGAGCCAGCAAAAGCCACTACCATCAACTTGTAATTCTTTAAAACAATATATTAAGAGAGAGTCTCTTTCGTCCATTGCGCCATCCAACAAATTCACTGTATTCCCATTGTTCCGTGTTAAAACTTGAAGATATGATAAAAATGGAATTCGCAAAATTTATGATCAAGTGTAACAACAACATGTCACCAACCAGTAGCGTTACTAGAGTTTGCTGAGACCATAAGCATTGTCCATTTGCCCAATGGCGAAGCACCACCAATGAGCTATGGTAAAATATGAAATATTGCATGGAGATTCCATGCGTTTTTGGTAGTCAGCAACAAAATGATGTGATTAATTTAATTGCGTCGATTGACACTTTTTAACGTCCGAGTTTCGTGAAAAAGTGAAACAAAAAAGCTCTGCTAACCTTAACTCTACTGACCACATTGAATGGCTGAGTGTGACTTCATTTAAGTGGGCCTAATAAAAAGTATTGATGACCCAAAGCGTTCGCCACCAGATGCAGCGAAAATCAGAGCCAGAAAGTTATCAATCTGACAAGCACGTCTGTGGTGGCTCACGTTCAAGAATTTCTGTGGCATAGCATATGTCATTGTCATGCTAATAGGCTTGGGCCTAAAGAACGACTATAATAGTGTGATGCGTGGCCCATATCTGAGTCGGGGTGCAAAGGCCACCGCACTCCGGAAAATTGTTACCACTAGCAAAATTCGAAGTCCTAATTTGACATTGCACTGGAACCTAGTTTGTTTGTTTGTTTTTTTTTCGGTGATTTATCGGTCATTGACCGAATATTTTTGGCAATGAGCAAAAGAAATTATAGCAATTGTTTTAGTTGAACAATTGCTCTTTTCTTCTGGTGATAATAATAGCCATTATACAGGTAATGACATGAAGGGTTTTTAAAACGTTGCTCAGTTCCCATTAGCCATTTGTTTCGAGAATGTGCTATTAATGTTTCGAAAAAGGGTTAATGTTTGCGAATTACATATTACAGCTCTTTTTATAATTTATAGTTAATTTGTTGACATTTACCCAATTATTGATTTTGTCTACTTCTTTTTCTGTTTGTATTTGCTGAGATTTAATATTGTTATGGGAGAGATGTAAATTGGTATCATCAGCGAACAACGTGACTTTAAATTTAGAAACGTTGGGTAGGTCATTGACATACAGTACAATAAAAATAGTAGTGGTCCCAGAAGAGAACCTTGTGGGACTCCGTAGTTGGCACTGCATAGTTTAGAAGTTTTTCTTTCAATCATAGTGCACATTCTTCGGTTACTTAGATACGATTGCAATAAGTTAAATACAGGTCCACGAAATCCATAATGGTAAAGCTTTTTAAGCAAGATTGGTTGGTTGACAGAGTCGAACGCCTTTTTTAAATAAGGAAAAGTGAAAAAATAACTTTGTTTTCATTCAAGTTCGTTAGAAGTTTGTCATACATCGTAGTTATAGCTAATTCGGTGGAACTATTGATTCTGAAGCCAAATTGAGGTGTAATAATCTCATTATTGTTTAAAAATTTGCTCATTGTGGTTTCAAAATTATTTTCAAATATTTTCGCAAAAGCTGGAAAAAGAAAAATCGGGCCAAGATCATCAAAAGAATTTGGGCAAGACACTTTTGGAATCGGCATAACGTGAGCAATTTGGAAGGAGCCCGGAAAGATTTCTTGCTTTATACATTTGTTGAACAGCTTGGTTAACAGAGGAAATATTACGCACTTTAGGGATGTCCATTACCGAATCTCGAATCGAGTCGAATCCCAATCCAAAATGATTCGGAATCTTTTTTTGATACTGCCGATTCGAAATGAAAAAAAACATATCAATGCGATGCAGTTTCGTCACTTATCTCGGAGAATTAATATCACCACTATCAAGCATAAACACAGTCACGCATTTGCACTATAACAACGACAGCGCAGTGGTGCACACGCGTGTTCAATCAGGGACCAGGGTGCGCTGATATCGTAGATAGTGGTGCTGCACACACGCGAGTAAACTGCACACACCTACTGCGCAAGCTTATGCGACAAACATACGCAATTGCCAATGACTGATCGCTGTTTGTGACGATCGTGCGTATTAAAGACGCGGCAACGCGACTAAAATTATAACAATTGGTTGGCGGTACAGAACTTGAGAATAGCTTCGAAAAAAGCTGTTTTCGCGTTAGGCTTCAGGAAACTCTCTGTCATAACTCTTTGAGAGCTTTGAGAAAAGCTGTTTGTCCCAATAACTCTTTTTGAGTAGCTTTGAAAAAAGCTGTTGTCCCCGAAGCTTTTCGTGACGCACTCTTCAGTGGGTAATCGCGTCAAAGTGGAAACGAGAAAGCAAGGTCTGGCGATTCATAAATATCAGTTTCGGACGGCAGCGAAGCGGTAGTTACATCAACGAATCCAATCGAGCGCGGGAAAGTCACGCACAGTTCTGATTGGACAAGTCGTGCGAACCTAAATTCTACTTAAACAGTTTAAGAGCATAGACAAACTCTTTCTGTTTGCATAGATTAGGTCGCCGTACTTTAATGTAGCTTGCTTCGAGCAGACTAAGATGGAAAAGGCTGCGCGCAGTGTCCAGAATAGAGAATTGATCATCGTTGTAATTGGCAGCACATTGGTCGTTTTCTAATAAGTGTTGTCCAATTGCCGAATCACATTCTGGAGTGGGTTGTTTTCGCTTGCACGCTCGGTTAGGTTGCACTCGCTGGGAGGCTGTGTGCTGTCGTAGCCATTTCGGAACATGCTGTTGATGCGGTCTTGAAGTCGTTGAGCTGTTCTACCAACGTACCGACTGTCACAGTGGCACTTATACTCGTAGATGACGGAACTCTTTTGAATGGCAGGTAAAACATCCTTCCGACTTGCAGGCAGCATTTGTCTGAAGACAAATACAGTCCGTAAAGCCACGGATCTATAACAGTTTTCAAAGCTACTCAAAAAGAGTTATTGGGACAAACAGCTTTTCTCAAAGCTCTCAAAGAGTTATGACAGAGAGTTTCTTGAAGCCTAACGCGAAAACAGCTTTTTTCAAAGTTATTCTAAAATTATAATGTAAGTAAATGTAGAAGGATTTCGCAGGTTTTTGCGTGATCAATGTACAGTAAAATAAAACAAACAAGGTGCGAAAAACTGTTGTCGCGTATCGGTAAACGCACCTTAAGGCGTGTTTACCGATACACTGCTAGCGGCAACGCGACTACCTAGTTTTTTGCAAGGGACAAATTAATGTTTCGACTATATATAACAAAAATCTCGTCAGCCTTGCTAAGCACAGCCAATCCAGGCTAAACTCATTCCGGACTGTAAAGACTCTTTTCTCCACCGTTTTACCTGGACATCTCGACTTCATCTCTTTTCTAGATTGTACTCTATTTTTAGCAGGCGACTGGCCCCAAACAACGATAACCAATGAAAGAGCCTGTAACTACTAGCCCACAACTAATTTACCGGTAGCCTAACTACTAACTAGCCCACATCACTAGAAGCCCCCATGGCAACCCACTCATTTGCAGCTGCAGACGTGGGAGGTTGCTATGCTGCACTGATGAGACCATAATAAGGTCGAAACGCGTCTGCAGCTGCAAATGAGTGGGTTGCCATGGGGGCTTCTAGTGATGTGGGCTAGTTAGGCTACCGGTAAATTAGTTGTGGGTTAGTGGTTACAGGCTCTTTCATTGGTTATCGTTGTTTGGGGCCAGTCGCCTGCTAAAAATAGGGTACAATCTAGAAAAGAGATGAAGTCGAGATGTCCAGGTAAAACGATGCAAAAAAGAGTCTTTACTGTCTGGAATGAGTTTAGCCTGGATTGGCTGTGCTTAGCAAGGCTGACGAGATTCTAGTTTTTCGTTTATTTCATTTTGGTACGGCAACGCAATAAAAACCACCCGATATCAAGGAGTTGTACCGGTACGATTTTTACCGCTTCATCGCTCGGTATCAAAAAATATTTGAAATAACCTTGACGACGGCAGTAAAGTAACCAAAACAGGGGTTTTTATTTACATTAAATTTACAATATCGTCTGAAAATATATAACCACAACAACCGTTTACAGAAGTTCTGACTTACGATAAGTACGACCTGTCTCAACAGCAAACGCTGCTGTCAGATTAAAGTTACCACACGATTTTGCAACAGAACTCATACACATTGACAACTGAAAAACTCGCTGATTGCCTAGTGAAGAAGATTACAGTTTGCAACTAATTATTAAGCACGAGAACACAAAAGTACAAAGTATCATCACTCTGGGTTCGAGCGTTTATCTCAATCTTCCCTCCTTCATAAAAGATCCTATAATACAAACACACAATAAGCATTAATATTGCGTTACAGAGGTAAGACCTACGATATAAAATTTAACACATGAGATAACTTATAACTAAAGTACATAAAATTTAGTAATTATAACCATTATTTCCAAATCTGTCGGGACGCTTACATGTTCGTGTAGAACAGTGGTTCTCAAACTGGGGTCCGCGGTCCTTTTGGGGTCCGCGGTACAAATTTTCTGGGACCGCGAAGCACCTTCCAAAAAAATTAAAACGACGATCCTGAAGAAAAAATTTTGTGTAAAATTAAGTTTTCAGGCAACTTTTCTTCCAATCAACTTAACAAACACAATTTGTCATGAAACCTTACAGGCTACATAGGCATTTATGATATCACAAGAAGCAATTTGATGTCACATTAGTGCAATGGCTCCTTTAGCGTGAAGTCTGCGAATGATGGAGAACGTGCAGTAGCAAAAAGGATCAAGTTTTTTTGCGGATGGCTTAAAAGTAAAAACCTGGTGGGTGGCGGCAGCAGTATTGGTTTCAGAGAAGGATACTGCAATGTGTGATTTTAGTCTAACTCTAGTAAATTGTTCATTTTCCTTGAATAAGTTTGCAAAGAAGCAAGTGCCCTCGTCACATTGATACAATAAAAAATCAACGTGTTGTTTTGTGTTTATTTGTGTTAATTTTTCAAGGGAACCGTGAGCCATTAAAAAAATTGCTAGGGGACCGTTGCGTAATTTTTTTAAAAAAGTTTGAGAACCACTGGTGTAGAACGTCTAGCAGGTGTTGGGTTGGTAGGTGGGGGAAGAAAAGCGTATGAATCACTACGACAAGAGGTTTGAAATTCAGCTGGGTCGGGATCCGAAAATAAAGATTTTGAAGCATTAGTTGAAAAATCAGGGTTGAAAAGTAAAGGTTCATCGGCAGTAGCATTGCTTTCAGGTTGAGCTGAAGTTACATTTTCGTGTGATTCTAGTGACAACGAATTGGAGACCTCACTGGTATCTTTGTTCGTTTTTGGACACGGTGCTAAGTCTGATACAGAAATCGTAGATTCTCTTCCGTCAGGAAAACGAACTTGGGCGAAGTTGGGATTGGCTTCTAGAAGTTCCACTTCATCCACATAAGGATCGTTCTTGCTTCTCACAAAACGGCGCAGCAGTACTGGTCCTGGTTGGACAAGCCAGCTGGGCAATGCTCTGCCAATCATGCTTCGTCTGTCAAAGCCAAGAAATCGCTCATGGGGTGTAGAGTTTGTTGTGAGTGCAGAGAAGAGATTGAACAGAATGTAAAGTTTCAGGTAACACGCTCTCCCAAGCTTTCTGCGGCAGTTCGTAATTTCCCAAAAATAGTTTCACAGTCTTCCAAACGGTTTGATTGATGCGCTCACATTGGGAGTTGCCAGTCGGATGATAAGGTGTGCTTCTACTTGTGGCAATACCTCTGGTTGTCAGATATTCTTGAAGTTCTTTTGACATGAAGGAAGAGCCTCGATCGCTGTGTACATATGATGGAAAACCAAACACACAAAACAATGTAGTCAAATACAAAATAACCGTGGCAGTAGTTATACCATGGCAAGGAAAAGCAAAGGGATACCGGCTGAACTCGTTGATTACAAACAGTATGTACTTGTTGCGTCCATCCAAAGAACCTTTAAAATCAATACTGATTCTTTCCCGGGGGCGCATTGCCTTTATGAGCTTTTCTTTAGGTTTCTCGTAGAATCTCGGTTTGATTTCGGCACAAACTTGACAGCTTTTACAAACATTCTTTACATCTTTAACTGAAAATGGTAAGTTTTTTTGTTCTGACGAAATGTGACAAACGTGATATTCCAGGGTGACCGAGTTGCTAGTGTATATTGGATAGACTAAATTCATTTGTCATGGAAGATATTCTGGAAAAAGTATCAGGTGCCACATTAGCTTTGCCAGGTCGATGTTCTATGCAGTAGTCAAAGTTTCCGAGTTCTGAACGCCAAATTTGGACTTTGACGTTTTTTATTTTACCTAATCGCGTGGGATTAAACTGAAAGAAACGGCACGCTGATCAGTAATGAGGGTGAAACGTCGGCCATGTAAATAATGGCTACATTTTCGAACTGCATCAATTATGGCTGTTGCTTCTTTTTCAATGATGGAATATCGCATTTCACATGGAGTAAAAGTACGTGAATGGAATGCCACAGGCTGTCCACCTTGATTGAGAGTAGCACCTAGGGTGTGTTCGGATGTATCGCATTCGACAACAAAAGACACTCCTTCTTTGACACATGTTAAAACTGACGACGAAAGCTCCTTTCTGAGAGTTTCAAATGCTTTTGCTGCTTCAGAAGTTAGGGGAAAAGAAAAGGTCAGATTGGATTGAATTAGAGGACGGACTTTAGTAGAAAAATCAGAAATCCATTTAGCGTAGTATGCAAACATCCCAATAGCTCTTTGCAATTCGGATTTACAGGTAGGAAAAGGTACGTCGAGTAAAGGACGAAGTCGCTCAGAGTCAGGTTGAATTTTGTGATGAGAAACTCGATAGCCTAACAAATCAATTTCAGTACGAGAAAAACTACATTTAGCTTCATTAAAAGTTACGCTTTCACACTTTGCAGCAGATACTAAACGCTTTAAATTTTCATTGTTATCTTTTTGATTTACACCAAAAACAGTAATATTATCAAGATATGCACAAGTTTCACGCAAATTCAGGCTATTGTCCCAACACTATGTCAGCACATAACTTTGGGATGACGCCAAAGGTCACGTTAGGATACTTCCGCCCTTGTAGTTCGAGTTCGTTTTGAACTTTTCCAAGTACTGGCGCTGTTAACTCATCAGAGGCCATTGAAACTTGGGATTTGTATCCAGACGGCTTCAGCCCAACAGACTTTGCAACTTCCTCGCTTATAAAGTTTTCTGACGCACCAGTGTCAAGCAAACCATCAATTTTTAAGCCTTTTAGAACACATGGCACAACAGTAGGTTTTAAGCACTACGGTGCGCCGGCGAGAACTGGCATTAGATAAGGCTTGGAGAGGGTGGAAGAGCAATGAGCTTGAGTTTCGTCTTGCATTTCATTCTTGTCTTGAACAAGGTACTGAACCGATGCTGCTTTGGTGGGTCGGCTTTGGCATACTCTCATGAAATGACCAACTTTTCCACACTTGAGGCAAGTCTTTGTTTTGGCAGGACAGTTATTTCGACCGCCTGGATGGAGGTTTTCCCCGCAAAAGAAACATTTCTTTTTCTGAGTATTGTTGGGTGGGTAAGTAGTTTTACTTATTTGCAAAGTTGATGAGTTTTCTTCTTTTTGAGCTTCTAATTTTTATTTTGACATTTCAGTTACCGAAATAAAACTTGATTGACCTGATGCATAAAAATTCGATTGCTTAAGAGCTCGATCTAAAATCTCAGCACGGTCAATGGCAGTTTTAAAATCCAGCTCATTTTCTTCAAGTAATCTTTACCTAATGTTAGATGAAGTAAGGCCATTAATAAAAGCGTCTCTCATGAGTTCTTCTCGGTATTGTTCTGCAGAGACATTAGTAAAACTACAGTCTCTGGCTAGCTTTCGTAGGGCGTGTACATACTCGGCTATGCTTTTACCTCTTTGTTGCTTTCTGGTCATCAACAGGTGTCGAGCAAAAATCTCACTTTTTTTTTTATGATATGCTCCGATAAGTGCAGTTTTTACTTCGTCGTAAGTTGTAGCTTCAACAATAAATAAAAATGTCCGGTGAGTCAGGAAATTCGCGAGCAAAGATAGTTTGTTCATGGTGTTTTCTTTTTTGTTTACTTCCTCTGCGTTTGCCATAACCGTCTGTAAAAACCCTTCAAATGTGCGTAACCAGTAGTCAAAAATGTTCGAAGCTTGTGCATCTTCTGGTAAAACTTCAAGTTTGTCTGGTTTCAGCAATCGGTTCATTTGAAATCAATTAATGTAAATAAAATTGAAGTAACCAAAACAGGGGTTTTATTTACATTAAATTTACAATATCGTCTGAAAATATATAACCACAACAACCGTTTACAGAGTTCTGACTTACGATAAGTACGACCTGTCTCTACAGCAAATGCTGCTGTCAGATTAAAGTTACCACACGATTTTGCAACAGAACTCATACACATTGTCAACTGAAAAACGCGCTGATTGCCTAATGAAGAAGATTACAGTTTGCGACTAATTATTACGCACGAGAACACAAAAGTACAAAGTATCATCACTCTGGGTGCGAGCCTTTATCTCAGGCAGTGAGACAATGCACGTTTGATTGTTATGACATCATGGAACAATCAGCTTGCTTGACGCAGGCTAGCAAATTTTATATCGCGTTAATCGCAGGCCAGTATGATTTGTAATGGTAATCGCATTGCTGCGTATTGGTAAACGCACCTTTGTATCTGCTTCCTCAGCTCCGTCAGAGAGAGCTTTTTCAAGCACCGGCCTTACCGTAACAAAATTACGAAACGGACTAACAGGCGAACATGTGGACGTGGAGGCCATAAACTTTCTTCATATGAATGAAGATGTGTTGCAAATGGGCTTATCTGTAAGTGTATTTTGTGCATTTTTTAAGTATACTTGATGATTTTGCAGCATTGCATTGTGCTCATTTTATTAGCCTCCCAAATTTTAGATTCGAAATGAAGATTCGAAATTCTGGATTCGACATTTGTGATTCGGATTCGATTCGGAATCAGCTAAGGTTCGGCTATGGCCATCCCTAATGCACTTTGACAGTTTTACAAATTTTGGAGGAAGTTCATCAGGTCCTTGGGCAGAGCAAGTCAAGACTGACTTAGCATAGTTGCATATAGTCGTTATAAAATCTTTATTTAGATCTAAATTTTGTTACTTTAAGTTAAAGCAACAAGAACTTGATTTGCGTTTGGATCTTTTAAAGCCTGCGGGTATGACAACATTTCAGCCCATTTTCTAAAACTTGGTGGCGAAGTTTTTAACGAATGTCTTGTATGTCTACTTTGCTTTTGTTTTCGAACATGGTGTTTTTCCCCAAATATTCAAAACAGCAACAGTTATCCCTACTTTCAAATCAGGCCCCAGAAATTCTGTTAATAATTACAGACCCATTTCTATATTACTCAGTTTGTCTTTTAAGTTCTTGAAAAGCTAATACAGATTAGACTTGTAAATTTTTTTAATAAATACGACATACTTTAGGATCATCAATTTGGGTTCCGAGAAAAACATAATGTGTTACATGCCTTACTTGATGTTAGTTCCTATTGGTTTGATCAAATCTAAAACTAAAAATTTTCTGCTTTATGGATCTTCGTAAAGCGTTTGACACAGTATCCCATAAAATGGTTACCGTAGAGCGAGACAGCGCTGTTTCAGCAGGCCAGGTAGGACGACGTTGTGTCTCATCTCATAAAATATTGCTAAAAAAACTTTATCATTACGGTATTCGTGGTCCTGCTCATTCATTATTATGCAGTTATCTCGCAAATCGTCAACAATTCGTCTCTGCAAATTCTTATAACTACACCACTAGACCTATCAATATTGGAGTCCCCCAAGGCTCTATTTTAGACCCCTTCTCTTCCTCATATATGTTAACGATCTTCGAAATGCTTTATCCTGTAAAACAAGCCTGTTTGCTGATGATACTTGTTTAGTATCAACCAATTCATTAATTTCTGATCTTGAAACTGACTGCAATTTGCAAATGGATAAACTAAATAAGTGATGTGGTGCAAATGAGCTGCAAATTAATCCTACCATATCTTCAGCTGTGCTCATCACACCAAAAACCAATTCATCCAATTTAAATATTCAAGTCCTTTATAATAATAATTTAATTGAATGTTGTGAATCATGTAAATATCTTGGTGTAGTATTAGACAACAAACTAAACTTTAAACACCAAATTAATCTTATAGGAAACAAATTGGCTACAGCAATAGGCATTTTAAGAAAACTTCGGTATTTCCTCCCATCATCTACGTTATTACTCCTCTATCATGCTCTCGTACAACCCCACATTCTATATGCTCTGCCACTCTGGGGCAGCTCCTTTCCTTCTTATCTCAACAAAATGCAACGCTTACAAAATAAAGCAATACGAGTTATTGCCAAAGCCAAATTCAGGGATAGCGTTACTCCCCTCTACTATAAGCTAAAAATTCTAAAAATATCAGAATTACGTGAATTCGAAAGTGCTAAACTAATGCATCAACGATCTAAAAGCTTACTTCCTACCCACCTTTCATCTATTTTTACTGATATCTCTTCAATACATAACCGCTCCACACGATCACAATCCCCCCAAAAAATGAATATTCCTAAATTTTCCACTTCTCGCTGCCAAAATTCAATTCGTTATCAAGGATCTATCATTTGGAACTCACTTTCACAATCATTGAGAAATCTTTTTTTGAAAGAGTATAAATCCAAGATCAACTTCTAGAAAAATACATCCAGTTTAAATAGTTTAAATCCAGATCAACTTCTAGAGAAATACACAAGTGCATAAAAACTTCAATTTCTTTCTGCAATTTAAAGCAGACTACAAAACTTGCTCTTTTGTTTTTACAGTTTCTGAGTGGCAGCTCGACTCAAAGACCCTAACCGGTCACTTCGCTGTCTCCTGTCGAAATTCTTTTTCTAAGATTATGTATAACCTTATTGTCCAAATATTTTTCTTTTTGTACATGCACTTGTAACAGTTTTTCATTGTCGTCTTCGACGAATAAATTTAAGTGATTGATTGATAAGTGATTAGCAAGCTTGTTTTGCAGGAAAAATAGCTATTGACAAGTGGCCGGCCTTGAAATTGAAAAAAGCACTCACTTCTACGTTAGGCAAAATAGTTTTTTAAAGGCCAATTAGCTGCAGTGAGCAGTGGCGTACGCAGGATTTTTCAAAAGGGGAGTTCAGTGACGTCACATCGTGATGACGTAAAGATACTACAATTACAGTAGTTCAGAGGTGTTAAAGTGCATCGGGTTGTAGTATTTCTTGTCTAAATTATTGCGCAATTGTAGCTAACCATGATGAAGGTGTGTAATGCCATAACGAAGGAAATAATCCAGATATTTCATTCACACTTTTGCTTGATCCTTTGCGCTTCATTTAAGGAGAGAAAAGGTTTCACAGAAACTCAAGTTGTCAAGTCGTGGTTAAAATTTACTGAACAAATTTTAGTTGACCCTATTTTTGGGCCATAGGAAGGTTAACTGACTAAAGTATAGGCTAGCTTTCGCAACTTCACAAACAGGATGAAAAGGTAAAGGTACGGGACAGCGGGTGCAAGCATACATTGTTTAGGCCATTCTCAATTGGCGGCCCATTACAATTATCAATCACGAATGATTGATCACTGTGGGACATACATGACGAACAACACATACACAAAACCCTTCGCACTTCCGCTTGTGCCGAGAGCCTGGCGCGAAAGCTGTGAATACTATTTTTAAAGTCTTTATTTGCAGTTAGTTAGTTAGTTAGTTAGTTAGTTGCATATTTATCCTCCTATCTCGAGAAAGCGATCAAAGCGCTGTACGAGCTCGCTTAAAAGTTGCCTGCCATCTTTCTACCAGACCAAGATGGGGGAATCCCGCTAAGTGCCTTTCCCAACGGCACAACAAGTAAACTTGCCGGCTTGTTCTCCACACTATACCATTAATGCTGAGCGTCAAGCAGGGAGCCTGTGAATACCAGTTTTAAATTCATTGGTTTGACCCGACTCGGAATCAAACCCGAGTCTACAGCTCCCGAGACAGACGCTCCACCACTCGGCCATCTGAGCTGTCAACCCCAGTCTCCCGGCTACCAAGCGGACGCTCTTAACCGATACACGAAGCTTGCCATGGGGGTAAAACAGGGATTGCTTCCCATCAAAGAACTGTTTCCAGAACCAACATTGATATAAACAACGCATATAAACCTTGAAATAAACATTTAACATGCACTCATTATGAAGGGGGGCAGTTCCCCCTGCCTTGAATCGTGAAGATAGTGGAGCATGAGAAGAAACTGTCGTCCCTACCGAAATATTTTTAAACTAAAATAAATTACGCGCAAGTGGAATCCCTAATCATGCGATTAACGTCAAAAACAGCGTCGATATTATCAGATACTCCCAAACACATAATCGGGGTGTGTGGGAAACGGAGCACTCCAGCTCCTGAAGCAGTTAGGCTATGGTGCGTAAAAACAATTTTGCCTCCCCCCCCGTTCCGCCCCTGGGCCTCTTTAAATCTTTCGTAGGTCTGGTCTTCCTTGGCAGTATTTTTATTTTATTTTTAACACTTAGGACAGTGCCTATTTAGATTTTTATGTTTTAATAATTTTTCAACAAACCGGCCGGTTGTGGCGCAGTGTTAAAGATGTCGCTGTCGATGCGGAAGGTTTGGGTTCAATTCCCAGGCCGGTGGAATCGGACATAGTGTAGCCAACGGCTCACCTCCGCTGTGACGTTTCTTCGTAGTTGCGTTGCCCTGGCGCTAAGCCGCGGGGTCGGGCCCCGCCACTCGCTACCACGCTTAAGGCGGCTGCACACAGAGCTCGTTGCGATGCGCCACGACCATTGCGATCACGTTTGCGTCAACTGCTGCGACTGCCAATGCACACAGCTGTGATTTTCTTACGCAAAAATCGTGCGACTCGTGCGATGCGATTCCAGCGACCAATCGCGCTAACTACGCACACAGAATGCGACTGAAGCGAGTGCGGTCATCGCAAGTGAAAAGAAGTGCGTTCTACGATTCCTGCGACGAAGTAGAAAATTTTCTACTTTGTCGTAGGAATCGCAAGCAAAGTAGGTTGTGAAAGCAGTAGGTACAATAGGCTGTAGGCCACGTTTGCTAAAGAAACTAATTTTATGTACAGTTTTCCGCCTGATCTTTCTCAATTTTAGCTCTTAGCAGAGTGTGCTGGCAGTCTAGTCTAGTATAGGTAGTTTTAAAAGCTAAAATATATTATCTAAGCTTTAAACAAGATAGGTTTAGCAAATTAGCTTATTTTGCTACTCTTCCAATTTTGTAAGTAGTTCAAAAGCAAATCATCAAAAGAAAAACTCTTGATATCAATCAATCAATCAATCAATCAATCAATCAAGTCTTTTATTCTTGAAAAAAATGAAGATAGCGTAAGGCGACAGTTATGGAAAGAGAAATTCAAAAAAAGGAAGACACGACACAACGACAAGCGTTAAAACATGCGATATGAAGGTAGAAATACATACGAAGAACGAGAAAAACAACTCGCATGGACGTGACACCTAAAAAAAAATAAAGAAAAATAAAAAGAAAGAAAAGACCTAAGCACTAACGAAAAAAGAAAAAAAACTGGTGCAGTAGAGGTAACTTGCAAATGATCAGGAATATAATATGCACAACAACTAAAGCGACACAAAGCAAAAACGAGACGAAAACTATTTACACAAAATGAGCAGCGAGGTTTGCTGTTCCCTGCAACACCGGTATAGTAGAGGTAATTTGCAAATGATCAGGAATATAATATGCACAACAACAAAAGCGACACAAAGCAAAAACGAGACGAAAACTATTTACACAAAATGAGCAGCGAGGTTTGCTGTTCCCTGCAACATCGGTACAGTAGAAGTAAGAGAATACGAGGGAATTTTGGCACACATCGATTTTTTTATATGTAAAAAACACTGAAAAACAAAAAGCAAGATCGCAGCAAAAAAGCGACACACTTATTCTACTTGTTACTGAAATGACATATTAAATATTTGGTAACATTTTTGGCAAATGTTTTCACGCTTTGATTTTTACCTTTAATGCAAAGGGGCAATGAATTCCAACTAGATGGGCCACGAAAAGAAATGGATTGTTGGTTTAATTTAGTGGTATATGACCGGGGAATGATTTGTGTTTTACTTCTCGTGTTGTACTTACTTGAGTTGGTAAGAAATAGGTTATTAAAAGCCGGAGGGTTTAAACCAGCGTTCTGCTTAAACATAAATATTGCCAGAGCTTTAACAGTCATCTGTTCAAGGTTTAATAAGTTATGTTTGATCATTGTGTCCTCAATATTAACTTTTTTACCCAAACCAAATGTCATTCGCAAAAATTTATTGCTAATTCGTCGAAGTTTTTGACAAAATGTTTTATTTCCGTAGCACCAGTTCTGCACACAGTATAGGAATTGACTATTTATGAGAGAGTGATAAAGTTGTAGTAAGGTATCTTGATTCAATAACGGTTTAACTCTACACACATCCCCTAAGCTACACCTCATTTTATTTAACAAATGCTTCATATGGATTTTCCAGGACAGATGCTCGTCTACATAAACGCCTAAAAATTTGGTTGAAGAAACTTTTTCAATTTGCTTGCCTCTTAATGACACGATTGGGTTTACTTGCACCTCTTTGCATTTTGGTGGACGAAATAGTATAAAATTTGTTTTTGAAATATTTAATGTTAATTTATTAGCCACTAGCCAATCATCAACTCTGGCCAACTCTTCGTTGCCTTTTTTGACTAGATTCTTGGTCTTATCGCTGATGTAAAGACTTGTGTCGTCAGCATACATGATGGCATTGCTATGACTTAAGCTATTATGAAAATCATTAACAAAAATTAAAAAAAGTAAGGGACCTAAAATAGAGCCTTGAGGCACCCCCATTGAAATTTTGTTGGTGTTGGAAGACACTACTCCTGATAAAACAACTTTTTGAGTCCTGCCATTTAAATAACTATCAAACCAGCTAAGAGCATTGCCTCTGATACCAAAATGGTTCAATTTTTGAAGCAAGATAGAATGGTTAATGGAATCGAATGCTTTGGATAAATCAAGAAAAAACGCTAAAGTTAATTCTTTTCGGTCAAAAGCTCTAGTTATTTTATCAATCATACAGGTTATAGCATCGGAAGTAGAGTACTTTTTCCGAAATCCAAACTGAAAGTCATAGAAAAAGTTGTGATGATTTAAAAACCCATTTAATCTTCGGTACATGATTTTTTCAAGAATCTTTGACATACTAGACAATAAACTAATCGGCCGGTTGTTATTCAACACATGAGGGTCACCTTTTTTGAAATCAGGAAAAACTTTGGCCATCTTAAACTCATCAATGAACCGTCCAGTGCTTAATGACAGGTTAAAAATATGAGACAATGCCACTAATACATTGTTTGGAGAAGATTTTAGAAGCTTAGAGGGGATTTCGTCAAAGCCTGCACTTAATTTAGGTTTAAGCTCTTTAATTATGGCATCAATCTCAAAAGGGCTGGTTGGCCACACAAACATGGATTCTTTACATTGGGCTCCCAGGTAATCACTAAAATGGGACTTAGAAACAGGAAGGACGTTAGCTAGTTCAGCCGCAGCCGTTGCGAAGTGATGTTAAAGTTATCGGCAATTTGAACAGGGTCACTTATTGAATTATCTTGAACTTTTAGTAAACTGCATTCACGTGATTTGACTTTGCCAAGCAGAGAATTAATACAACGCCAAGTGGATCTAATATCTGATTTATGGCTTGCAAACTTGGTTTTAAAATACTCTTGTTTTTTTAATTTAATTGCGCGAAAGTAAAAATTTCTGGCTTTGGTAAAGGCTTCCTTTGTAAGGCTAGACTTTTTCCACATGTAGAGTTTGAACAGTTTTTCTTTTTTTGATAGAAGAGTTTGTAATTCAGAGTCAAACCAAGGTGCAAATTTTTCTTTCTCTTTAATGCGAACGAGGGGAAAATATGTGTTAAATTGAGTGGCATACAAACTCATAAACAAGGTGAAGCTATGGTTTGTGTCATTTTCGTTTAAGATTGGAGTTATATCTAGAGATTCAAGAGCTGCGTTAAAGTTAGATATATTTGTATTAGAGAAGGATCTTTTATACTTGAAATCATTTTTTAGAGGAGGAGTATTTGAACTGAGGGACAATAACAGTGGGAGGTGGTCAGATATCTCATATGTAAGGATCGCAGACTTAAGGTTTGGAGAGGAGATAGCATTGGTCCAGACATGATCTAGTAGTGTAGCATTAGTGCTAGTAATTCTGGTTGGTTTTTTGATGAGGGGAAAGAAGGCATGCTCGTACATTAAATCAATAAATTCTGAAGTCAAATTATCATCAGCATCAAGTAAATTATACTTAAAATCACCAAATAAAAAACAGTTAGCACTCTGATTAACTTGTTTCAATGTTGAGGTTAGGGTATTCATAAAACTAGAATGCGAGTCAAGGTTACTATTCGGAGATCGATATATGGTACCACAGGTAAAGGTTTTATTGCCAAATTGAACATCAATAAACAGTGACTCAAAAACTTTTTCAAGCATAATGGTTAAATCTGAACGAATTGAAAATTTCAAGCCTCCTTGAACAAAGAAACCAACGCCACCTCCTCTATGTTTAGATCTGGAGTTGGAAACAAAAGTGTAGCCAGGGAGAACAGGTTGATAACAAGAATGGTGTTGACGAAGCCAGGTTTCAGATAGTGCTATAATGGTTGGAGAAAATTTTAATGATGCAAGCAGGCTTTCTAACTTCGCAAAGTTTTTATAGTTATTAATAGATCTTATGTTGAGGCTCAGTGCAGAAAAATTTGGGCTTGCAGTATCAGTTTGAAGAAAAATGCCAGCATTTTCAGTATCAATATAATCAGTGTCATTATTAAAAGGAAAAAGAGTGGTTTCGTCATTTTCATCACAGGTGCTATCAGGGTTGATAGGTAAGAAATTAGAAAAGAGAGAGTTCAGTGTACAAGCATTAACAGACACAAAATTATCAGATTTATCATTAATTTGAAGTTGTTTGGATAGTTCTTCGTCAGTAATGGAAGCGAATGGAAAAATAAAATTGTTGCAGCATGAATCACATGTATAATCTTTTGGTGCTTTAACAGATTTCTTAGCGTTGAGTAGGGGGGTATGACATTGAGTATGTATTAAAGAACCACAGTTATTGCAAGCAAGAGTTTTTTGTGAAGTGAAAATAAAAGCTGAGCAAATTGTACATTTCCTCGAAGTTTGAGAAGGCATTAAAGATTGAAAAGATAAATGACAGAACTGGAAAGAGCAAGGAGCACTTTTTGGAAGTTTCAGAAATTGTCTGCAAGCTACAGAGGCATAATCTAGTACTCTGTGGAAGATTTTAATAATACATAGCATCAGGAGTTAAATAGGCTAAAACAAATTGAATAACTGCAAAATTGCAATTTAGGCCTAGCGCAGGTTACTCATATCTATGTTGTAAATCTTATTAATGTCACAAAAATCAAAGATGCTAAAACGGTTATCTTTATAGGAGCAGAAGACATTACCGTTGAGGGTCCAAACATTCTTGAAGCCAAATGCAACTCTTGCTTCAGCCAAGAGTTGGAAACGTCGTTTTGTTAGGGATTCGGTGAGTGCCAGTTTCTGTGGATTGTTGCCAGTGCTTTTGAGATTTTTCTTTTTGAAGTATACAGCTTGGCGAACTGAACGTCGAACAAACTTGATGATGATCGGGTTGGTGTCTCTGCGCCTGGATGGAAGTATGTGGCAGATGTCAATATCTCCAGGAGTTATTTTAAAGTCAAGATTTAGCTTAGTATTAAGTAAATTAATAACAAATTTCTCAAAAACAGGGTAACTGGCCTTTTTGATTTCGAATGTTTGGACACCGTGCAAAATCAAACAATTTCGACGCCCATATTGTTCAAGATCATCCATCTTCCTTTCGGTTGAGTGGAGATCTTGGTCCAATTTGCTGATCATTGACTCCAGCTTCTGAATTGCCTCTCCCATTTCTTGAAGCTGCAACCCTCTGGCCACCTCATCATCACCTGCAGCACCAGAAACAGCAGCCGACACAGCCTTTTGTTGGATGTGCTCTTCCTCATACCTTTGCTGGATTTGTTTAATTGACTTTAGCTCATGTTGGATAGCCAATAAAGAAGATGAGACATCAGTGACAGCTTTGACAGTATTCATCATGTATTCCAGAATTTAGATATACACCAAGGTATTATTTTTAATAATTAGCCACGTTAAAAATGAAAATATTATTTATAGCCTAGTAGTAGTTTAGCCAAATGTAGCCCAAGACAATTTTCCTAACCTATGCCTATCATCTGCAAACTTATTCAAATGAAATATCATTAATTTGTTATCAGCAAGCTCTACATTTTAACTCGACCTGTTGCTAAATATATAAGCAAAGCTTTTATAAACGGCCAAACAAAAGCCTTAAAGCTAGAACTGCCATTTGTCAAACCACGGAAGGGAGTCAAATCGTACAGTAAAAGCGTTGTGATCGTAAATTAATCATCAAAACATAGAAAGCGACGGAAAGGTAATTTTAAAATAAGATTACATCATGAAGACGAGATACATACGTTTACAAAATATCCTTCAGAACACTTCCTGTTTTTGAACAGGGCTACGGCAGCAAAATTTTTTAAGCTGCGCGGCGGTAACCAGAAGCATGATACATAACAGTACTACTGTCCAGTAAAGCGCCAATTTGATGAATTTTTGTCGCAAAAATCTAGGTCTGGCCTAGCATTTTGTTCAGTTGGGGCTTGATATTCTACCTTAGTTTTTGTTGAACACAGAAGACGAAAGTTTACATTTTTGCCATTGCCTAGCCTGGCGCGTGACGCAAAAGTAACTCGTTGAAACATAAATTCAAGCCAAGCTCATTTTTCCCAGATGTAATAGCATTCATTTCGACGTGGCGTCGCGCTCGCGCGCAGTGTGCATAGTTGCTTGATTTTGCCGCTGAAATCGTAGACGCAGGTCGTTTGAACTTTGGGGATTTCCAATCGCAGTCGCAATCGCTTGCCTGTGTGCAGCCGCCTTTAGGTACTACGACGACTCAGCAGTTTAACGAAACGAGTGGAGTGAAGATTTAATTCGATTTTTTGAATGAATTTTTGTGTGCAGCCGTTGGCGACACTGTGCCGATTTGACCATCCCGGGAATCGAACCGCAGACCTTCCGCACGAACAGCTTGTGCGCTTAACAACTGAGCTAACGGACGGTACCGGCCCAGAAATCGAATCCAAACCTCCCGCACCGATATCGATGTGTTTAACCACTGCGCCAACTGGCTGGTTGGCTCAACTCAAAATTTTAACATCGCATGCGGAACATCTGCTTGCGTTGCAACCATTCTCTTCCAAGAATGTCTTCTGCGCTGAAACGCTGTCTTGCCCAGCCATAGCGGTGGAGAACAATCGCTTTATGACATCACATCACAACTCCAGCTTTACCAGTGCCCATTGGCTTTATCCAGGCTTGCATTTTGAGTAAGTCGTTGGTTCAAGCGCGACGTACCACAAAAGTTTGACTACCAGTATTATTGCAACACAATGAAAGTTTCTCAAGATTACCGGTATATATTGAGCAAGTTGGATAGCACAGAAAAACATGACAGCAATTTCGGCAATTTCTGAAAAAAATCGGATCGTTCCAAAATGAGAGGTTTTTATTTCTTTTAGGGGGATTGACCCCCGACCCCCCGTGCGTACGCCACTGACAGTAAGCTTCGCCATGACAAGCAAAAACAAAGAATTTTATCAAGATAATCATTCTCACTTTAAAATTAAAACAAAACTAAAAACCATTGACAAATTTTTGCTTTGAAATTCGCGCCAGTTCGGATTTGGACAAGGTATAGGTATGAAAAGAGCACCCTAAATCGATTTAGATTAAATTTCGGCTCATGTTACGACCGCGTTATCTGTTTATATCCTCGCACCATTTTATTCTGCTCATCTGAGCAAGGACGCACAAATCCTAAACTGCAGAAGTAACGAATAAGGCATTACAAGCACATAATAGGCGCTTACGCCATTACTTTCTTTATTTCACGAAACCCTAAACGTCTACCGCTTACATCTCTATAGTTTTTTAATTTCTGCTTTAATAATTGTTATTTTCAACCGACCTTACCCCCTGTGATACCCTATTGTATCACAGTTCCACAATAATTTTCAAGTATAGGCCTATCCAAATTACATTTATTTTCGCTCGTTTTTTATTTTTTTGTAAGGTTGTTTGGGAAGGGGGGCATCGCCCTTTAACCCCCTAAATACGCTAATGGTAGGGTATACATCTATGACATCAAAATTCCCTAGGCTGGAGGAATGATGCAAAAAACAGTTTTTTGTACTTTCTTTTTCACCTTGTTTTTTTGTTTGTTTTTTTATTCATTCCATCTTCAAAAATTTAAACAAGTTTGTTTTTTATATAATGCTTGGCAAGCAGCATCAAATCGCATTAACTCATTGAACATGACGGTAGGTAGTGCAGTGGTATTGCTTCATCATAGTTTGTAGAGCAGTGCGTATATAGCTTCAAGCTTACAATCTGGACCTATTTTGCGATTTGCACGGTTCTGCCGTGCTAAACTTTGAGTTCCCCCAAAATATAGCCCAATCACAGTGTGGTGCTATTGAATGTTAAATGAGATTAAATTAGAATTTAGGCATTCATTTAGCCTATTCAACTTGCTTGCGCTTAGAGCTATGAAAGAGTTAGGGTCAAAAAGAATAGGTGTAAACTAAGCCGGAGCCTATCCTCTCTGAAATAGCTGAAAAAACTACTGTTACCAGTACTCATTAGATGAACGGGGAAGTACAGTCCATTGATGTGTACCATCAGGGCCGGCGCCAAGAGGTCCAGGGGGGCCTGCCCTCCAATCGACATGCTTGGTCCCCAATTAACAAGCTTACTTTTTTGAAGACAGCGGCTGCCGCCGGCTCTGCAGTAAATCTTCTACATGCTATTGAAAAGTTCACATCAGAGAGAATTATGACGTTTGGCTACTCACAAACGAAAAACTGTGATGTCACGACCAAATGCTTTGTTTTGCGATAAAGGTAAATTGTGGTGTGACAATTACGTTTTGAAAAGTTAACCACGATAAAAAACTTAAAATTTTAGTTTTCTTTTATTTATTTCTGTTGGTGTGTTTATTTTTTTGTTTTTTTTAGTTGTTTATTTAACCATTTCCAAAGCAGCAAAATCCTCATTGCTTTCTCTAAAGTCTGTGAAGCACCTATTTCAAAGCGACAAAAGTACCAGTCTTGCTGTGCCTGTAGTGCAGGGTTCCATCAAAAATGTGTTAACCACTTAAATAAAACCTCTCAAGGCTGTGCATCTCGTGTGCTGCAGCTACTTTGCAACTTTTGTCCTTAACAGACAAGGAACTTTCTGACTTGTTTCATGACCCTAAGTCACCACTACCTTCTGCTGATGACCTTAATAGACTACTGTTAAATGTGCCACATCATTTTGATCATGATCTTGATGACGTGGATAACATGTTTTTAAATAATAACCGATTGGATTCGTATCTAACTGTTCAAGAAGCTCATACACTTTTTTCTGAAACGAATGCAGAATGTAGTTTTAGCAGTATGTGTGTAAATGTTAGATCTCTCCCTAATCCTGACAATCTTGTTAAATTTGAAAGTTTGATTTCGGGATTAGATTATCAGCCTCATACAATTGCAGTTAATGAAACATGGGAAAAACCCCATACTTCCGGTCAACATATAAATCTAAACGGATATGCCTATGTATCTAATTCTAGAGTTGTCAGCAGAGGTGGTGGTGTTGGAATGTACATCAAACAGAGCATAATTTTCACCCCCTATGCCGAACTTTCAATCATGAATGAAAAAGTGTTTGTATCTTTATTTGTTACCATGCATTATGAAGGTAAAAGGCTGGTATGTGGCACTGCTTATAGATCTTTCCGTAATGATAATTTGGGACTAAGAGGTTTCTTCGATTCTATTAATCTGGCATTAGGTGAATTAGATAAAATCAAAAGTAAATGTTCCCTGATGAGAGACCTAAACTTTAATTTATTAAACCTCTCCAATAAAAAGACTGAACAATTCACAGATAACATGTTTGATTATAACTTCTACCCCTTGATCACCAAACCTACTAGAATCACCGACTCAAATTCGTCCACCATTGATCATTTTTGGACCAATGTCTCAGATACTAGTATCAAAAGTGGTATAATTGCACACTGTGTGGCTGATCACCTACCAGTCATACTAGTATCAAATCTTGGAAAATTTAAAACCAATTCGGTTTCTAAAGTAAGGTGGTATGCTCTAAGCAACCTTAGAAAATTTAGTGCTTCCTAAGAAAATGCTGACCTTTGCAATGTAGAAAATCAAAATAATCCTGATAACTGTTTTAAGAATTTATATGATTTGCTAATTGATGAATGTGAGAAATTCATTCCTCTAAAAGAATCTTCTGAAACAAACAAACAAACATTCTGAGTGGTATGATCGTGAATTAAGATGTCTAATGCTCAAAAAAGACAGACTGTATAAAAAATATCTTCTGCGGCGTGACCAGAATTCGAAGAACCAAGATCATAAGATAAAAAATTCGTATTTTCATCTTATCAAGTTAAAAAAAAAGAGTTTTATCAAAAAAAATTCAAGAACTTCTATAATAATGTGAAGAAAACGTGGCAGTATATTAACCGTCTTCTTGGTACAACGTCATTAAACAGTGCCACTTCATCCGTTTCATCAATGGGAAGAAAACTTGTGACCCTTTACTGATAGCAAATGAGTTTGACGACTATTTCTCTAACATTGCTACTAATCTAGTAAACCAACTTCCTAAACCATCTATTCTATACCCTTTCACGAATACCTAGCACCAGCCAATCTATCTTTATAAAAATCTAAAGTGTCAATTTAGATTTTTCCAACTTATAGACGACATTGCTACGACGAAAAGTACATCGTTTATCTTTGAAACGAAACATATCACCTATATAAAACGTATCATGAATAATACATAAGCGGACTTTGTAAATCAGATATTTGCGAAAAAAAGATCTTTATTCCTTTTCAATTTGTATGGATTGGTTTCCAATGTAAGGTAGTCGGAAAAGTATGATGCGTTTGGATGATTGATTTGAGGATTCATCAGTGGGTTACGATTGACTAATGTTGTTTTGCCTTTTACTCAAAAACTTGCGAATTTGGGCTTGAATAAAGGAGAGAGGGTATCCGTTTAACACCAGCATGTGGGTGATATTATCAAACTCTATGTGAATTATCTCATATGAGTTGCATATTTGGTACGCTCTGTGTAGTAAGCAGGCAATTAAGTTTCTTTTATACTTAATGGGACATAAAGACGAAAACTTGGGTAAAGTCCCGTGTGAGTTTTTTTTTGCGAAAAACAGCAGTTTCTAATTCGTTATTGTTGTTTCGTTTGACTAATACGTCCAAATAAGCAAGTTGGTTGTCCTGTTGTTTCTTTGGTGAATTTGATGTTAGGATGCAAATGGGTTATGGTATGAAAAAAATTTCCAGCGTATTTTGGTTTGGAAAAATACAAAAGATGTCGTCTACATAACGTATTAGTATGTTTCGTTTTTCTGCTGTTGTCAAGACGTCCATAGCTTGATTTATCACCCAATTCATGCGTACATCAGCCAGAAGCGGAGCGATAAGACTCCCCCCCCCCCTTTTGACTTTTCCCTTTACTAAAAAAGAACAAATGGTGCCAAGTGGCTGAAATATGGTAGACTCTTTTGATGGTTTTTGTAGCTTATGGCCAGGGGCGGATCCAGGGGGGTGGAATGAGAGATATGTATCCCCCTCACCAACCGCTTTCTACTACATTTTTGATAAATGCAATTTTTTCATAATTTTCAACCTCTTCGATAACAATAAGCCTGACTTCTCATGCTAATTGTATAATTGAAAATCTACGAACAAAATGTCAGTCAGAACAAAATGCATCATATTTGGTGAAGTCGGAGTAGCCTGTACTCAGAATTAAGGGTCAACAAATTTAAACAAAAGTTGCCGGAAAAATGCTCAAAGCTCTAAAATAACTATTACAGCAGGTAATACTTCAAAAATTTTTCGAAGGAGCATGCCCTTGGACCCACCTAGAGCCTTTTCTGTTTCTCAATTTGCTTCAAATAAGCTCTGCCGAAAAAAACTTCGCTTGAAAAAAAGGTTGAAATTACGGCCCCCCACTTTTGAAATTTCTCGCTGCGCCACTGCAATGTACAGTAGGTCAAAGTACTGGTGGTAATTACTTACCGGTACAGCAAGTAGCCCAAGTACATGAGAGTCAACTGTTAAGTGCGAAAAGTGAAAAAAGTGGTCCACATGGTCGTTGATCAAAAGAATGAATTAACGTGCCTAAGATTGAGGGAATATAACCGGCCGTCAGTTCAGTTGGTAAGCGCACAGACTTTCGGTTTGGGAGGTCTGGTATTCAATTTCCGGCCCGGTCTAATCGGCACAGCGTCGCCAACGGCTCGCCACCGCTGCGACGTTCTTTCGGAGCTGTGTAGCCCAGGCGCTAAGTCGCGGAGATGGGCCCCGCCACTCGTTACACGCTTCGGCGTATTAACGCGAGTATAACGAAGATTAAATTTAATTTTTTGGATGGTTGAAGGAAAGCGAATGGAGCTAACTGCATAAGTCCGAAAAGAGAAAAACATTCGGCCATGTGGTTGTTGATCAAAAGAAATAATCAATTTACCTAACAGTTAGCTCCATCAGCTAACATTTTCTTCTGAGTAGTGTAAGACAAAAAGTTTCTGGGTGACTCTTTTATATTATGCTATGCTAAAATTTGAATTACTCTTCACTAATTATGGTTAATGTAGTGAAAGAGAATTTCCTTTCCAATATCCAATTCTTGCATCGACTTGTTGGTGAACAACCAGCAAATCCAACAGTCATGTTAAGGTCACAACTCAACATTCACGCTGTTTTTGCTTTGACAAATTATTATGTAATACAGTAATTGCAGTTTTGGTGTTCTGTTAGTCTTTCAAACCCTATTGGCTATCTATAAAATGTCTCATGTTAAGATTGGCTTAAAATAGTTGGGTAGGAAATTCGATCACAATGAAAGTTTATGTTGGGAAACAGACCAAAAAAGGTTAAGAACCGCTGTTTTAAATAGTAAGGCTACTAGCTCTTCCTTAACCCTGCCTGCATAGGTGAAATTATTTCGAACAGAAACTGCTTTCTGCTATATTTTCAGGCCATAATCCACGTCTACTCGTCTAGCCTGTGACTTCATCAAACTTCAAACCCACTGTCGCTTTTGGACATTTGCATTTGATTATTTTAAGCCTAGATCTGTGTGAGATGGCAGGATCTATTGCATGCCAATTTGCATTCGGTTCTCTTTGCTATGCCTTCGTCTCCGTTATTAACCTCACTAGTTTTTTTTTTTTTTTTTTTCTTTCTCGCGTTGATTATTAGCTCTTGCCATCCTGCGAGACCATCAGCTTCCTGAAACAGTTTCGCACCCAGATTCGCAAACAGCTTGATCTTGTCAATACTTATTACATCATCTTTGTATACTTTTGCATAGAAATCTACCGTCAAATGAGGTTACTTTAAACACTTTTTTTGAAAAATTACTGTTATTTCTTTTTCTAATTGTGAGGAATTAATATTATATATTGACAGGAATACGGAAGGCAGAAAATAAAATAACCCTTAGAAAGATTTGTGCAGTTTTTTTTAAGTAGTTAAAAAGAAAATTGTTAGGCGTTCAAAGTTGACCCGCCGTGGGGCAACTTTGAACGTTGACATTAAAAATAATTCTCCAGATTTCGGTAAATATATCGTTTTTATTTATCAACATAAAATGACAAAACGCTACAACAATGCATTAAAACAAAAATAGAGCCGCAAATCGTCCAAAGCAATCCATTAAAACAAAAACGTGAACTCGACGAGCCCAAAACAATACATTAAAACAAAAATGAATAGGCATATACGGTAGCCTACGTACTTGAGCTGCTTTCAACAACAAAAAAAAAAACAGTTTAATTTACGGTCAAGGATAATTCATAGCAAATTGGCTGAATAGCGATCCAACTGCTGGCTACCAAAAAATGGTTCACCGCGTCTTAACTTCTTCTGTGGGGTATTCTGTAGGGCAAATTAACTTAACTTCTGTGGGTATTAACTTAACTTCTGTGGGTATTAAGGGCAAATTCGATTTGCGAACTAGCGACAGATCCTTCATCTGCTACTTCCGCCCAAAAAAATTTTAATTGATTTCCTTTTCGGCACCTCCTCAGAAAACTCATGGAAAGAGAATGATGGAATCGAGCTGGCCAATCTAAAAGTAAAATCTATCTCTAGATACCACAAAACGAACGAGATAAAAATCCCCAAAATTCAATTCAGTCAGTGTACACGAGTACATTTTTGCAGCACTGACAGCCGGATTCGGAATTTCTGAAACGGTTGACATTCCGGGCATAATGCATTCTATTTCCAGTTCTTCGTGGCTTGGATTGGTTACTACGTCGGATGGATTTGAATTCGGTGATTTGACAACATTTGGAATCGAGCAAATACTAGTTGGTGTAGACTAGAGCGTGCAGTGAGGTTGCCAAGGTCAGAAACGCTAATGCTACAACCAGGCTCAACGTTAACTCTTCTCCTCTTGCTTCTAGAACTTGGTATCTGGTCAGAGCTGCCACAAAGGTTTGAAGAATTTCAATTACTGCACTAGATACGTTTTCTTTGGCTAAAGGATTCTTTGCAGTTGGAAACTTGGAGATTACAACTGCTGGATCAAATAGATAAATTCCGCAAGCGCGAAAACCCGAAATTATATTGCTTGATTAGCTGGAACAGGTATCACTGACACCCGTATCTTTCCCATATATAACATCACAAAGCTACTTTAGTAAACGAGGGAAACAATCTTTTGACAAGCTTCTGGAAGTGTTTTTGGAGCCGCTTTTCCAATCATTTAACGAACTTCTCCAACCTCGCTTCATTGGTCCGAAAAATGCAACATCAAGTGGTTGCAGAATATGAGCAGAATTAGCTGGAAGGCAGATAAAACGAACATTGTGCTCTTCAGCCAATTCCAAAACTTTCGATTTAAAATGACGGCTAAGATTGCCACCAATCAAAACTTTGGGACCTTCTAACCGTCTAACATGATCGATAAAGACACTTTCAAACCAATCTGCGAAAGTTCTGCTGTAAAGCCATCCACTAGAAGTATGATTATACCGAGTGTTTTCAGGTCCCCTTTGGATCCAGGATGACCACAGGTGATCAGCCTTGTGCACAACATACGGAGCTAGCATTTGACCATCAGCGTTGCCGGGAATTGCTGTCTTCGAAAAACTTTGTACGCGCTTGGGATATTTGACACCTCGTCGAAATAAACATTTTTTGGTTCTTTCTGCATCGAAGAAGGTCATCGTCATTTTTTAAGTTTTTTTTTCTAGATTTCTAAAAAAATTCAAACATGTTTCGGGGGATAGTTTTGCTCTTCCTCTTTTTATGTTCTGACAAAATCTGCGTTGAATTTGCTGGTGTCGTTTTAGGAACAACCTCGCCCATTCATTGCTTGGAAGATTGTTTTTGAAACGCTGCACATCTCTGCCGGCCAGGTTTAATGTTTGCTGCTCGAGAATTTTCAGATCTAAAGTGTCAAACGGAAAACCCCAATCTGCAACTTCAAAAGAAGATTTTCTTTTTCAGCAGTTAGCGTGGTTGGATGACCAAATGGTTTGCAGTGCTTTCGGTTCATTTTGTAGCTAAAAGTCCCCAGTGGAATTCCATAATTTTTGTGCGCTTTTCGTAGTGAATTTGAGCCATTTTTAACTGATTCTATTGCCTCGTTTAAAGTTTCTTCAGTGTAATTGTAGTCCGTAAATAACTAATCCGGAAACTTGTAAAGAAAAGGTCTTGTTTTTACCGCCATCTAGTGGCAGTGACCTAGCCAAGTTACTGGAGTACTGGATTTACTGCATGCGCTATTGACAGTGAGCTACTGTAGAATCAGAGGCTACGTACAGTAGGTCGACAGTAGAACTAAAAACCGTAAGGGACCGCATGGAACTATTTATAAGAAAGTATTGGACCAAATCGAGATGAATGAGATTGTGAGAAACCAGAGGGGAACCACATGGAATACTTTATGAGACCGAATCGGACCACATGAAACCATTTATAAGACCGCATGGGACCGAATGTAACCACATGGAAACATGTAGGCTGTAAGACCGGATAAAACTATTCATAAGATTCTAGAACGAATGGGTCCTGAAAAATTGGGCACCAGACAAATGGGTTCCGGACAAACAGGTCTCGGACAAATGGGCTCCAAGACAAATAAGTACCGGACAAATGGGTACGGGACGATGGGGTCCCGGACAATTGGGCCACAGAACAAATGGGTTCCAGACAAATGGGTCCCGGACAAATGGGCACCAGGACAAATGGGCCCAGCACAAATGGAGGCGGAATCAAAACAGAAAGTGACACCACTTGAGTGTAAAGTGAAGCAACTTGAGGAAGTGATTTTGGAGTAAATGGACGTTTGGGGCTAATGGGCATTTGGGTGAAATGGGCACCAGAGTATAAATGGGCACTTGGGACAAATTAGCACTTGGGAAAAATGAATATTTGAGGAAATGGGTAGAGAGCGGTTTTACCTACGTCATCGCGCGTCACGCATGAACGCCCTTGGAGGCAAACAAAGCTGGCTGTAGCATTATGCAGCATCGTGAACTGGCTTGTGATGTAGCAATTTGTCGACTTTGCAAGCGTTTTAGTGATTTGTGATGTCTTTTTGTTACAGAAATTTGCTAATTTTGTTAATTCATTGGTTAATCTAAAAGGCAAATGTCAAAAAAATAAAAAGAATATTGGCATTTTGTCAGGATACTGTGAGAGCATTGTATCAAAATAGAATACAAGGGTGGTGAATCTATTTGCAATCGCGGTCAACTTTGTCACCAATGAACAAGCGGGCCGCATAACTTTTTAATCATAAACCTATTATGAAACCTGTTGAAAACGAAAAAATTGTTCATTAGCAGTAACAAACGACCGAAAGTAATACCACAAAAATCTATCTACGATCTTTCGTTTCTTTGCTAAAGACATCGAAATAAGCGGCAAATTAAATATTCTTCGAAAAACAAAGTAACAAATAGGTAGACTACCTTAAAAAAGCTGTAAAACTTGCATATATGGTACTTCAAGCTCACCAATTCATTTTTGCTAACTTACGTAATCTTTATTAGCTACTATATTGATTTCTTCATTTTCATCCTCCTATCACGAGAAAGCGGCAGAGGCGCTATGCTTAGGACGAATCTAGACTCGATTAGGAGTTGCCTTTGTTTCCGAGTTTTCCGGTTGAATTTTGTTTCTGACTTCTTTAATTTGGTGCTTGCCGGATTCCACCAAGCAGAAATAATCATCGTGAAGCATCTTATCCTTGGACGCAACAACGAGACTAGGTTGGGAGTTGAACCATTAACCTTACGATCATGGTCGTCGTAAAAACGACGCTCCAAACCACTGCGCCACGCTGCCGACTATAGCCTGCAAGGCAAGCTAAGCTCTCACTTAAATAGTTACTCGTATTCTGCTCTATACTGAAGCAGCAACGGACCTCAAGCTATGTTATTATTATACTATTATTACATAACAAGGGATGAACTACTGTCCACTGAATCCTAAAATACACGAAAGGCTTGTAGGCTGCTGTTACTGCACGTCTGTATGATTCCTGTGTGATACGCGCTTGGTTCAATCAAGGGCTCAGCTTCTGATATCGCATCGCAAAGTATAATCTCGTATTCGTCAGGCGACTACATCGCTGGTGCTACTTGGGAATAATTGACAAGCTGCCACTCAATCAGCAGACAATGTTTACACTTTTTGTCTTGTATTTCGGATGACAATTTTGACTCGGACGCGATCCACAATCGTAATCCGTGCAGCATAAACGACGTTTTCTGCGAATAAAGAAAAATAAATCAGCAACAAAATTCAGCATGCAAATTACCAAATTCAAGCAGAAAATACTTACCGACTATTTGTGACAGCAGGCTATTGTACGTAACAACCAGCGCAAATTGACGATTTCTTTTTACAAAAGTTCAATCATTTTAACTCTCAAAATTTGTTCTTATTCAAATAGAATCGACATAAAACTAGATGGCAGCTGCAAGCACCCGCTTATGGCTTCCCGATCATGCTTACTAGGGACCCAAACGTCTAAGGGAACAGGAGATTGACTTCGCTTTTACAACTTAAAAAAACAACAAATCCCTGCAAAGTATAAGTGGGCATTATCACACATGAAGTAAGTTTAATTTCCTGCAGCCTGTGCTCCAGAAACTTAATAATATTGTAACGACTTTTTACATTTCTGTAATACAGTCATCGAAATCTCAATAAAACAATTATCCTTAAATTTCTTCACGTGTACAGTGATGATGCTGCACAAAAACTCAAATCTTCATTATACTCGCCATATTACGCCCAAGCGTGTAACGAGTGGCGGAGCCCACCTACGCGGCGCAGCGCTTGGGCTACACAGCTCCGAACAAACGTCGCAACGCAACGGTGGCGAGCCGTTGGCGACACTGTGACGATTTGGCCGACCAGGCAATTGAACCTCACACCTCCCGCACCGATAGGGTGGGCTTAGCAACTGAGCTAATCGGCCGGCACAATGCTACACAAGTCTGCAGCAAAATCATCTTGTTTGTCTGACATTTCAAACAAGCTGGCAAATCTTGCAGTAGATTCAAACAGTAAACGCCATGATTCTTGAAGGATTTGTGCAGCTGCAAGGACGACTGCATTCACACAAAACGAAATTAAATCATGGAGCTTGTGTTCGATTCTAAGGGCCAAGAAATCGCGGCATAAACCTCACTTTTAAAGCAGCGATTACAGTGCTTAACAATCTGCGCAAAAATTAATGGCTGCAATATTTCGCATAACACTTCGCCCAAAGTATTGCAGATAAATCAATTGAAGCCACACTTGTTGATAAGTTGAAACTTAGAAGTTACAACTTAGTACTTACTTATGAATGGCAGCTTTTTAGCAACTCAAAAAGTAAAACGACTGATAGACCAACATTGCTCGCATTAAGTAAAAGTGCTGTGACTGCTTCAACCAAAACTTTGACACTGATCAAGGTACAGCCAAACCGTTTTAAATTTGTCCAGTTACCCAATTGCATAAGGCGTGAATCAAATAAAGCAAACAAGTGCTACCGTGTTTACCCGATAATAAGACAGAAGCTTATATTAATTTTACTCCAAAATATGGCACTAGGGCTTATTTTCGGGGGATGTATTATTTTGATATATCAAAAAATGAAGTTACAAAGTAAAAATTACGAGATTTTAAATAAACAGAAATTACGAAAAAAGATCTACATTTACTTGCCATTAACATGTTTTTTATTCAGAAACTCATTAACAACAATTTATTCAAGAATTTTTTGAAAAGGATAACATACACCGCATTGAAGCAGTTTGAATAAATATAAAAAAAGAATGTTTGACTCTTTCGTCTTTCTGCCGCTCTCAACTAGGGCTTATTTTAAGGGTAGGGCTTACTTTAAAATCATCCTCAAAAATCACGCTAGGTTTTATTTTGCGAGTAGGTCTTATTATCGGGGAAACACGGTAATTACAACCAATTTCGCGAAACCACAAGCTTGATGATGTGATAGCGGACTATGCTAGCTATTACTTTAACAAACTCTTCGCCGCAATGCCAACACAGTTTCAATGCGAGGAATCCACAAAGCTAAGTCATGAGTCCAATGCACCAACCACTTGGCTAATTCCCATGTGCCCCTTATTGCTGCTTAAAACGTCAGTTTAACCACAAACTCATACGGCTCACTCACGAATGAAAAAGTTTTAAGCCAAAATAGCTCAAAAACATGTTACCCTACTGCCCTCTAACGGATTACATAACTTTGCTTGACTTTCATGAGGTTTCCTGAACTTTCACGTTTTTGCTTTTGACTCCAAGTCAGGCGCTCTGGAGTAACCCTTCATTATATTGATATTTTTGTTACCCACATTAAGATTAATATCCTCCGACAATTTGAAGGTCCTAGCTGTTGTCATTTAACAGTTATGAGCTTCAATTAAGAAGGGGACAGACTCTATAAACGTCACAATGTAAACACGCTACTCACGTAAAGTTGTATATTGATATTACTCAGTGCATGAAGTGAAACAAGCAAAACACAACGTAGTAAATAACACGCGACTACGTAGTTTCGGGGTTAAGCCCCTCATCAGGCGTATGGTTACCAGCGAGACCCACGCAAGGTGAGCGAAACATAAAATTCAACCTTGACATTTTCAGCTGTCTGCCCACTGCCAATATCTTCAATTCGGCAAAAGAAGGCATGGTAGTTAGACGTGGTGTTTAAATCATTGAAACAATCATTGTTTCAACGTTTTATTGATTTAAACACCACGTCTAACAATCATTGTTTCAACGTTTTATTGATTTAAACACCACGTCTAACTACCATACCTTCTTTTGCCGAATTGAAGATATTGGCAGTGGGCAGACAGCTGAAAATGTCAAGGTTGAATTTTATGTTTCGCTCACCTTGCGTGGGTCTCGCTGGTAACCATACGCCTGATGAGGGGCTTAACCCCGAAACTACGTAGTCGCGTGTTATTTACTACGTTGTGTTTTGCTTGTTTCACTTCATGCACTGAGTAATATCAATATACAACTTTACGTGAGTAGCGTGTTTACATTGTGACGTTTATAGAGTCTGTCCCCTTCTTAATTGAATCTTATGTACACAATTCTGTGGCGATGGATTTCGTCCTTGTTGCTTTTAGCAGCCCTTTTCTTTAGTTATGAGCTTGTGAACATTTTCCTATTATTGACTTTTGACCCCAAACCACTTGACTGCCACCCCCCGAATGTTGTGAGACACAAGTTTACGTCGAGGTCTATCATCCCTGAACATTTCAAGCCTCTAGCATCAGCGGTTCAAATGCCCTAGACTGCGCAAGATTGGCAACATTTATCGGTTTTTTGACCTTTGATCCCGAGTCACGTGACATAGAGCGTTCATAGTTGGTACAGTGCAAGGACATATCAAGACACACCAACCTTATTAATTTCAAGTTCCTATGCGTTTTGACTCAATAGTCATACGCCAAACGACATATTTGCGTATTTGACCTTTGACCCCAAGTGACGTCACACAAAACCAATCATTGTTGGTGCTTTTGTACTCTCGTTGAGATGCATTTGCTCCGTAAACTTGAAGGTCCTACCAACTGCCATTCACAAGTTATTAGAGTTTGATCAAACTTTTTGTCAATTTAATTGATTGACGTTTGACCTTTAACCTGTTGACCGCCACCCCCCAAAAGCTGTTAGGCACAAGTTCACATGGAGGTCTATCATCCCTGGGAATTTCAAGTCTCTAGCATCAGCGGTTCAAAAGCCTTAGGCTGCACAAAAAACTGCTGAGGTTCGTTCAATTGACCTTTGACCCTAAGTGATGTCACGAACAGATCATTATTGTGCATATTTTTGTTCCCCACATTGAAATGCATATACTGTGAAAATGTAAAGGTCCTACCTGTAGTCATTCAAAAGTTATCAGATTTTAATAAATTTGGTTGTTTGACCTTTGACCTTTAACCTGACGACCGCCACCCCCCAAAAGTTGTTAGGCACAAGTTCCCAATAGGATCTACTATCCCTGAACATTTCAAGTCTCTAGCATCAGCGGTTCAAAAACCTTAGGCTGCGCAAGATTGGCAACACTTTTCGGTTTTTTTGGCTTTGACCCCGAGTCACGTGACATAGAACGTTTATAGTTGGTACACTGCAAGGACATATCAAGACACACCAACCCTATTAATTTCAAGTTCCTATGTGTTTTCAACCGATAGTTATACGCCAAACGACATATTTGCGTATTTGACCTTTGACCCCAAGTGACGTCACACAAAACCAATCATTGCTGGTGCTTTCGTACCCTGGTTGAGATGCATCTGCTCCGTAAACTTGAAGGTCCTACCAGCTGCCATTTACAAGTTATTAGAGTTTGATCAAATTTTTGATCATTTTATTTGATTGACGTTTGACCTTTAACCTGTTGACCGCCACCCCCCAAAAGTTGTTAGGTACAAGTTCACATGGAGGTCCATCATCCCCTGGGAATTTCAAGTCTCTAGCATCAGCGGTTCAAAAGCCTTAGGCTGCACAAAAAACTGCTGAGGTTCGTTCAATTGACCTTTGACCCTAAGTGATGTCACGAACAGATCATTATTGTGCATATTTTTGTTCCCCACATTGATATGCATATACTGTGAAAATTTGAAGGTCCTACCTGTAGTCATTCAAAAGTTATTAGGTTTTGGTAAAATTGGTTTTTTGACCTTTGACCTTTAACCTGACGACCGCCACCCCCCAAAAGTTGTTAGGCACAAGTTCCCAATAAGATCTACCATCCCTGCAAATTTCAAGTCTCTAGCATCAGCGGTTCAAAAGCCTTTGGCTGCACAAAATTTGGTGTTGAAAAAAAAAAGAAAAAAAAAAAAAAAATTTTTTCGGAAACAAAATATTTTTTTTCTAGAAAGTGGGGGGCTGTCGGGGAAAGTTAGGGCGACCAAGGTGTAGACCTAGGTGGGACACACATTTGAACTCTAGGTCACTTTTGAATTGGAACAGTAGTTTAGCAGCTACAGCTGCTGGAAGTGTCAAAAAGTGCACAAATGGCCAAGTGAAAACAATATGGCTTCCCTTTTCTTGAAGCCATAAAAATATAATACACCAATTAAAACGCATAATTAACAATAGCTTCATAACTGAAACTACAAAGTTTAAACTCAACTGCAATACTCTACATAACTGACTGAACCGGCGAACTATAATATTTTGTTTACACGTTATCGCTAGATTTATGTTCATGACATTAAGTGGATCTAAGCAAAGAAGCAAAAAGCGAAGTTGCGATTAGAAGAAAGCGCTGAAAAACATGCGTTTCCGTTGATGAAATCATCAGTTGAGAATTAGAACAGTAAAAATTTCAATTTGACTCATACCAGCGCGAGAGGAGTAAATATTTAAGTTAATGGAAAATAAAAGCACAATTTTGATTTGAGATAAGCTTCAAGTAACAGCAAGGAAAAAACACATTAATTCGATGACACACTTTTCGACGAAACCAACTTTTTTTTTATGATTATTTTATACAATCTAGTGAGGTACGAAAGCGGCCGTAACACAAAGATTACACAGAGAAAAGAAAGTTCAAGAGCTCTGGTCTCGCCAAAATGTTTGCGAGTCGCAGGAAATTATTTCGCGGGCTGCATGTTCGTCACCTCTGAGATAAAATATACGCATGAATGTGATCCATATGAACTACCAAAGCGCGAATATCAAGATGATTTGGAGCAATGGTCAGCTGTGACCTATATTCATGTTGGAATGTTTCTTAAGCTATTGCAGTTATCAGCAGTTACACATCTTTTCCATATCGATTAAAGCAACCAAACATGGCATAAAAACTAACCATAGTCAGAAAAACTCCACGCAACGACCACTTTACAAACCGTAATTATCTTGATTTGCACCAAATGCATGTAAAGACATTGCGCTAACAATGCTAGTTGCCTCCAGACGCAACGAAGCGTAACGCGTAACGTCAGATGAAACCGCTCTATCAGGGGAAAATATATATTTGGGGGAATTGGGCACCTGGAGAAATGGGCACTGGTGCAAATGGGCACGAAGGCAAATGGACGTTTGGGGAAAAGGGTACCCTAAGTGCCCTAATATTCCTGTGCCCATTTCCCTCAAATGTTTGCAAATGGACAGTGGGGCAAATGGGGACTTAGGGAAAATGGACATTTGGGAGAAAGGGGTCGCCCAAGGGCCCTAAAGGGGTATCCAAAGTGCCCTGGGCCCATTTCCCAAAATGTTCACAAATGGGCACCGAGGCAAATGGGCACTTGGGAAAAATGGACATACGGGGGAAAGAGGTACCCCAAGTGCCCTAAAGGGATACCCCAAGTGCCCTATGCCCATTACCCCTAAATGTTAACAAATGGGCACTAGGGCACTTGAGGCAAATGGACATTTATGGGGAAGGAGTGTCCCAAGTGTCCTGTGCCCATTTCCCCCCAAATTTTTTCAAATAGGCATTTGGGGCAAATGCCCAAAGTGCCCATTTACCCTAGTGCACATTTTGCCGCAGTGCTCATTTGGGAGAAATGGGCACAAGGCATTCATGGTACCTCTTTCCCCCGAAAGTCCTCTTTTCCCCAAAACCCCAAGTGCCAATTTTCCCCTCTGCCCATTCGCAAAAATTTTTGGTGAATGGGCACAGGGCACATGGGGTACCCCTTCAGGACACTTAGGGTACCCCCTTCCTTCAAATCCCCTTTTGCCCCACTGCCCATTTGCAAAAATTTAAATAAAATGGGCTTAGGGCACTTATAAGGTACCCCTTTCCTTCAAACGTTCAAGTGCCCATATGCAAACATTGGGAAAATGGACACAGGGCACTTGGGGTATCCCTTTAGGGAACTTGAGATATTCACGCACCATGCCTAAAATCACAACAGGCGTGGAAATCATATGAACGACTTTTGTGTTGTCCATCTTACATTAGTTCCGTAAGGAAACTTTTAATCTAAATAACTTTTTCTGCGATCTGGGACAACTTTGAATACTCGCATTTTAGGGTTAAAAGTAGCCCGAAAACATGTTCAAAGTAGCCCCTTTGAAGAAAAAATTAATTTACAAAACTTAAAAAATGCTGAAAAAATTTTGCACGTTTATGGAGATGTCACTGCTGTTTTAACGTCGCTTCAGAAATGTCTACATATGTTAGTTTTCCGCCATTTAACTTTCAGTTCTAGAATCACCATTATGTGTTGAACTCTACATCACATTTCGTGAAGTATGACCGCACATAACTAACACCTATTAAGTGTTCAAAGTAGCCCCGATTGACGGTATCTTTTAAAAATCTTATCAAAAAAACTATTTCAATTAAGAGGTAAAATCTTTTTTTTGTAAACGACCATGCCTACTAATTTCCTCATCTTCAACTTTCATTCTCGCTGCCATGTTACAACTAGGGTTACCATATTTTCACTGCGCAAAAGGAGGACAGGTTGTTTGAAGGCAATTAGGGCCGCAGGTGTCCAATTTTCCACCCAAAATCAGGTGATGAGCAAAAAAAAAGGTCAAAATTTTTAATGGGCAATAAAAGGTTGAAAATTTTTGTGCAAGCTTGATTTAACATGTTTTCACTGTTCCGAAACGCCACAAAGGAGGACATTTAGGCATTTTTTAACGCCCTCGGAGGACAAACTATTTGTTGTAAAAACGAGGACATGGAAATCCTAGTTACAACGTTAATCGCTTTGTTGCTTTTTCCTTTTTCTGTGTCCGTTTGCAGTTTTAACTCCTATATTGCTGTGTTCTATTTATTTTGACGGTGCAGAAAAAAACACTACCGGTACTGCTACTACCACCAAATATCTTTTAAATCTGACGTGATGGACAAATACTGGCTGCAGATTTGGAATCAGCGGAAAAAATTCTTTTTAAAAACTTGATTGCCAATTTCGTTAAACTTTTGCAGTTGACAAGTGAATTTGCCTTAATGGGCTGCAACGGAATGTAGACCAAACCACAGCAAAATTTCCAATGCACAAATTCATTAGGTACTTTTGCGATGGGAATTTTTCAAGCGCTTCGAAAATACAAAAAGATCAGCAAGATCGCGGCTGATAGACCAAGAGCTTCCAATTTAAAAACTTAGTATGGGCTCGATCTTTCCTTGAGAAGCCCAATTCATACAGCTGGGCATGTGTTCAAAAGCCAATCCTTCAGCGTCATGTCATCCGATGCAAGACCACCAGCCCCATTTGGATGGCGATAAATAGGGCAAAATATTATTAGGTGGTCTGCAGTCTGCTCATCCGCTCCACACTCTCATGCCGGTGAGGGAGCTATACCACATTTATGCATTGTTGAGCGAATAGGCCAACGCCGGTTCGGAGACGCTTAAGCCTGACCCAAGCGGGTCCGGGGAAATGCATTCCCGATGGCAGAGAACCGACGTCGGCAATGAAACCATGGAGTCGCAAGGCGCATTCCTGCCACTCCGTGTTCCATTTGTGATCCGCCCAACTACCTGCCGCACTAATGCTCAAAGCATTGGCGTCGTTTAGCAAATCTAGTGCAGCAGGAACAAAAGGGCGTCTGGATTTGAGCTGCCGATGCCCTCCGTAAGGAGGGGACAAGAGCCTCTCATGAAGCATGTGCTTTGGGTCTTGTGCACGGCGAGCAAGAGACAGCGTGGCTCTTTTGCGTCGAAGCTCGGATGGCTGGATGCCTGCAAGGGCATACAAGTCATCAGTTGGTGTTGGTCGTAAACATCCGGTCACCAGGCGTAAAGCGTCGTT
This sequence comes from Trididemnum miniatum, assembly GCA_964006365.1. Taxonomy (NCBI): domain Eukaryota; kingdom Metazoa; phylum Chordata; class Ascidiacea; order Aplousobranchia; family Didemnidae; genus Trididemnum; species Trididemnum miniatum. Next base: position 22,102,873 of record OZ023248.1, on the reverse strand, counting down.
AATTGGCCTATCGATGAAACGAGTGTGGGCACTGCGACACCAAATGGGTGCACAGTACTCATCAGTGGAATGAACCAAAGCCAGGGTGGCTGTGCGCAGAGTAATGGCACCAGCACTCCAGCTCAACCCTGCTAATCGTCTCAAAAGCCCAACGCGAGTTGTTAGTTTTTTGCGCAGTGACTCAAGGTGTTGGCGAAACGCGAGAGCCTTATCCAACTTTACTCCGAGGTAAATTGGTGTGGTGGGAAAAGGTAGGGCACGTCCTTCGACGTTGATTGTTAGCTCACGTCGTGCCTCTCTGTCGTAGAGGTGGAAGGTTGCCATCACCGTTTTGTTTACGCTGAGCTTTAGCTTCCATTTCTGGAGGTGCGAGGATAGTGTTTTCATGTCCTGGGTAAGAGTCCCCTCTAGTGTTTGCCAGTCTCCTGTGGAGTGAAGGATCGCCAAGTCATCTGCGTATGCAAATTTCTTGGAAATCGTCGTTGGCAGATCGTACGTATAGATATTGAATAAGAGGGGGGCCAGGACTGAGCCCTGCGGGACGTTGTTCCTCAGGCGTTGCAACCTGCTTTTGGGCCGTTACCGGTGGTGAGGGTAAAGCTGCGATTTCGGACAAGCTCCATGATAAAAGAAACCATGTGCCTGTCCGGCAGCAAGCGCAGAAGTTTGCAGGTGAGGCCGCGATGCCATACGGTGTCGTAGGCTGCTGTGAGATCGACAAACACAGCACCGACCTTCCTTTTAGCTGAGAAGCCATTCTCGATTTCTTTAGTTAATAGAGTGACTTAGTCTACCGTCAATCTTCCGCGTCGAAATCCTGCTTGCTCTTGGGGAAGCAGAGGATCTCTAATTGGTTCGATGCGGGCGTAAATAAGTCTCTCCAGGATTTTAAAGGGGATACACAGCAAAGAAATTGGTCTATAACTCTTTGGGTCCCCAGGTGACTTCAATGGCTTTGGAATTGCAACCACTGAAGCTCGTCTCAGATTTTTGGAAGTCTTTGTTGACGCATGCAGGAAGATAGGAACTTATTCAACCAGGTCTTCAAGGCGACACCAGCACGAAAGTACAAGCTCTGGAGATATGGAGTCAGGCCCAGCAGCCTTTCCAGTCTTTAGCGACTGGAGGGCACTGGAAAACTCCTCTGGCGTAAAGTCATGGGAGATACTTTCGCCAGCAGGTGCTTCGATCTTCCAGAGTTTAGAAACCTCTTTGGCCGCGAGTCTTGCTGGCTCGTGATCCTTGTCCTGTATACTTCATTCTTTACCAACTGCGAAGCAATACAGTTGGCAAAGATTGGATAAGGACGATAAGAGGTTCTTGATCTTCCCGTAAGTTTGTTGAGGGTGTTCCATGCCAGTCTGCTGGTGTGCGTAAAGTCGATGGTATTGACTGCCTCCGACCAGCGCTCTCTACGCTTATCATCAAGCCGGGCTAGCAGTGTTGAGGCAGCAATATTAGTTGCTTCGCCTTGCGGTACCCGAAAAAAATCTGGTAGAGCTGTTCACACTCAGCATCCCTACAGGTCTGTAGTTCTTTCGCCGACCGCGTGGGATAGATCTTTTAGCTGCAGCAATAAATGGTGTTGCAGAAGTCCTAGTAGGCCTCATCAACATAATCAATGTCAGGAGATAAAAGTCCTTCAGCAAGCTGATTTGTGATAAGGCTATACAGTTCCCAATTGGCCTTGCAAAAGCTCCATCGCTTACACGGCTCACTTGGAACTGAAGTCACAGATCCAGGTCACGTTAGTAGCGAAGGTCGATGTTTTGACCTAGGGAACTTTTCTAAGGTACGTCTGTCCAGATGCCAGCTGTTATGACTGGCACTCGCGAAAGCCAGGTCTGGATTGGTTCCAGTGTTCCAGCGACCGGAGTAGAAACTGGGGGCGTCCTTGGGATTGTGCAACAGGGCAAGGCCACTGTTGGCTGCCCCGTCAGTCAAGCATTCTCCGTCTGGGGTGATAGAATGATAGCCCCAATCAGTATGTTGGCAGTTAAAGTCGCCTGCATAGAGACAGAGGTGTGGAAACACTGGAATCGCATTTGGTGTTGTAGATACGGATGGTGCAGTGGTGGTCTTAGGAATGTGCAAATCGTGCGGTCGCACAAGCCCCCCTAAAAAAGAAGGCCCCCCTCAAAAATGATCATCGTGTTAACTATGAAAAATTTTTTTCTATTTAAACTTGAACCATATCAATAAAATTAATTTTAGTTTTTTATTTTAAATTATTTTTAATTTAAATTTTTTTTAATTTAAATTATAATTATTTTTTTATTTTTATTTAATTTAAATTACTTTTTTTGTTCTTTTATAATTTTTTACTTAATCGTTTTATTGATTTAAATCCAGCAAAATGATACAAAGATTGTACAGTTAGAGGATCCAGCAAAATGATATAAAGATATTTTGCTGGATCCTCTAACTGTACATGCAAGTTCTATAAACGTACCGGGATATTGATGTTTAAACCACCGATAAAGCGCTGACGTTCACTGTGTTTTCTGGGCTGCATGCGCAGACACAGTGCCTGCCTTGTCCCCCGCTTTTTCACGGGCGAACGGGTTGGGCAGTAAGGTTTTTTGCAGGTTTTGGTAACTGGTATAGTTACAAACCGTAAACAAAAATTTTCTCAGATTACCGGGAAAATAATGTTTAAACCAACCGGTCATTTCTATTCTTGTCGATTGTTTACAGGGAATCTGTGACATCATAATCCAGCATGTACTAATTCCTTGAAGGTTTTATTGCAAATGTTCTACCGTGAGCAGAACGAGTAGAGGCTTAGATTTGGGGTGTGTAGTTGTTTTGAAGGTTAGAATTTTTTTTTTTTAAGGAAGGTGGGAGGTTGCTATGCTGCATTGATGAGACCATAATAAGGTCGAAACGCGTCTGCAGCTGCAAATGAGTGGGTTGCCATGGGGGCTTCTAGTGATGTGGGCTAGTTAGGCTACCGATAACTTAGTTTGGGGTTAGTAGTTATAGGCTCTTTCATTGGTTATCGTTGTTTGGGGCCAGTCGCCTGCTAAAAATAGGGCCCAACCTAGAAAATAGATGAAGTCGAGATGTCCAGGTAAAGCAATGCAAAAAAGAGTCTTTACAGTCTGGAATGAGTTTAGCCTAGATTGGCTGTGCGTAGCAAGACTGACGAGACTTTTGTTATAGTCGAAACATTAACTTGTCCCTTTCAAATTTCACATCAATGTAATTGTACAGTAATTACAGCAATTAGTGTAACTGTTTTGCTTGGAAGTTCCAGTTTGTGGAAATAATACATTGTTTTAATGTTGCATTTTGACTTTGTGAGTAGAAGAGTTATGTGGAGAGATTTCTTGTTTGAATTGTATATAGATGTTACTTGGAAACTAAAGTTGTGGTGAATAAATTTTAATTTTATTAATTCAAAACCGCTAATTATGATGTATTCAGAAGCTCAAAAAAGAAAATCGTGGAAGTAACCATCAGAGCTGACTCTTTCCTGCTTCACCAGAACTAAGCATCATTTTGCGAATTATGTAAGCAGTAGCTCATTATATTTTTGAAGTGTGTATATTCGGTTTTAGGGAGTAAACTTTTCTTATTTTTCACTTAATGCGAATAGTCCGAAATACGAGAACAAAATTGTTTTATCTTGTGCATAAAGATGATGAAAAGTTAATTGGTAGTGGTGCGATATCTCACAAACCACAGTACGTAGCAACCTTGAATTGAAGTGTTGTTTAAATATTAACAGATCACCTTTTATTTCTACAAATTGAAGAAAAGACATTTTTAAATTAGAATAGTAACAATTCTTACTGTATATTAAAAGCAGTTATTAAAGGAAAGTGGAAAAAAGGATGAAACAGGTGAAGTAATCTCACAGACACAGTCCAGTTTCAGGACCATCGTAGCAGTTCGAAACTGGACTGTGTCTGTAAGATTACTTCACCATCATATTTCAGTAGAAAGAACACTAATTAACTGGAAGCTTTTTGCCTGAACTTCGCACACTCAGTTGATTATCCTTACAGGTCTGCATCAGCAATGTGCTTGATCACAGGTAAATTTATTGCTAAGTACATTTTGTTTATTATCGTTATGAATTGCCACTAACTGCAAAGAGTGTTGCAAGCTGTCACTAGCAGATGCAGCAATATTGCATATAAGTTGATGTTAAAATTAATCATTGCGAGTATACCAAAACTGATTTACCGTTAATATAGCCAACTAGTTCGTGGTTTACTCCAGCTATAAATATTGTATACATACAGTAGATTAAGCAAATCATTCCATGTCTCTAGTTTTCTTAAGACCTGGGAGATTTTTAAGGAACTCTAGCCTTGTTGCAGCCTATCAATTACTGGCAGTAAATGATGTTTCTACGTTACATGCATTAAATGAGCTTGCTTGATCAGCGCTTTTCAAGTAGCTTCCTATAAAATGCCTATTATGATGTGCTTTAGTACACGCTACAGCGTTTTGGAATTTGGTTCCCAAAAGGCCCCTCCGGTAATTGTTGCATAGGCCCCCCTTCGTCTAAGACCACCGCTGGGATGATGATTTTGTACACGTGAACAACATTTACACCATGTACGTCCACGCACAACCACTCGATCGCTGATCCTTCCGGGAAATGGTCAGCAAGTGTCCAGTTGAGTTTTTCGTGGACAAACGTAGCAAGGCCATGCTTCCTGCTCAAGACCGAACCAGCCAGTGAAAAGTTTGAAATCACCAGCCGGTCTGCACTGGTGCACTGCGTCTCTTGCAAGAGGATGACATGAACGTTGTATCCAGTGGCTAATTGGCTAAGCACGCAGATCTTATTTGCGGTTATGCCCTCGATGTTCAGCTGCAATGTATTGGCCACAAAGAGCCCACAGTGAACATCTTTGGATTTTCTCAATTGCTTCCGGGGCCGAGGGTCTATCCTTTTACCATCCCGGAAGCATTCCGTATTAATCATCATTCGCCTGGAAGAGCTTGCTTCCAGTTACCAGGGCGCGCTACGTGGAAGCTGATGATATGCACCCCTACAATTTAAAAACACAAATAGTTAAATAATACGATTTATTAACCTAACGCAGAAAAACCGGAACGTCGCTTTTTTGATTAAACAAAATGTTAAAATTGCTTCATGGCGGGGAAAATTATTAAGGAGGCTGCAGCCCCTACAGACGAGCCGCCACAGAATAAAAGCCACCAAGCCATTTGAGAGGCTTAGCGTTAATTTTAAGGGCCCTCTTCCCTCGATTTGCAGTAACAAGTTCATACTAACAGTCATAGATGACCTACTCAAGATTTCCTTTCGTGTTCCCGTGTTCATCCGTTGACACCGATACTGCTATTTTATGTTCGTCTACTAAGTTTTTATTGTTTGGTTTACCAGCTTATCTTCATTCGAACCGAGGTAGTGGTTTCATGAGTGCTAAATTTCAATCGTATTTATTAAGCCTTGGAGTTGCATCTAGTCTTCATACAATCAAGAGGCAATTCACAGTGTGAACGGCGAGGGCGGATTAACAGTGCGTGGGGCCCTGGGCTGATTTAATAATGGGACCCTCTTTCCCAAATTCAGCGAAAGCTTGTACGATATAAAATGGAAAGAACAACAAAACCGAAAGAACAGCCTCAAAAAACAAAACAATACCAATATTGATCAGTAGCGTAAAAAGACCAGTATGGACTTCTTGTTTTGTTCACCACGCTCAATTACTGCCTTTGAGTCCTACTGTGTAAGATCAAATATATTATTCTTTATTAAAAACAATTAGAACATTTCCATTACATCGATTTACCCAATCGGTTTAATGGGTTTATATTTTCCTTTGTTTGATTTTACAATCGGTTTTACGCGTACGGTACTTATATAATGAACGAATCAAAAAAATTAGATCATTTTAAAATCGTTCTTAGTCACGTCGGCAGCGTGACCGAACGGTCTGGAACGCCGTTTTTATGGCGACCGTAATGAATCGAAAGACCGCGGTTCAACTCCTACCCTCGACATGTTTTTGTGCCCTTGGATAAGGTACTTCACGATATTTGCCGCAGCTTGGTGGCTTGAACAAGCAGCAAATTCAACAAAAGACAAGAAGCGGAACTTCGGAAAAGTTAAGTCCCAAGCGAGTGAGAATATCTAATCTGACATATAGAGATACAACTCGCTTTCTCGTGAATGGAGAATAATATTTGGAAAATCAATTCAAGAAAATTAAATAAAGTCTCTTCAGTGGTGCTTAAAACTTCAAATCCATGAAGTAAATCCATCAACATACAATGCATTCTACCTAGCACCTTTAAAGGTTACTTCTATATCAAACTCAAGTTTTTGGCCCCAAACAACGATATCCAATGAAAGAACGTATAACCACTAACCCACAACTAAGTTCCCGGTAGCCTAACTAGCCCACATCACTAGAAGCCCCTATGGCAACCCACTCATTTGCAGCTGCAGACGCGTTTCGACCTTATTATGGTCTCATCAGTGCAGCATAGCAACCTCCCACCTTCCTGAAAAAAAAAAAAAAATTCTAACCTTCAAAAGAACTACTCGCTCCAAATCTAAGCCTCTACTCGTTCTGCTCAAGGTAGAAAATTTGAAATAAAACCTTCAAGAAAATAATACAGGCTGGAAAATATTATTTTCTTCAAGAAAATATTATTTCTTCAAGAAAATAAATATTATACTTCAAGAAAATATTATTTTCTTGAAGGTTTTATTTCAAATTTTCTACCTTGAGCAGAACGAGTAGAGGCTTAGATTTGGAGCGTGTAGTTCTTTTGAAGGTTAGAATTTTTTTTTTTTTTTTCAGGAAGGTGGGAGGTTGCTATGCTGCACTGTTGAGACCATAATAAGGTCGAAACGCGTCTGCAGCTGCAAATGAGTGGGTTGCCATAGGGGCTTCTAGTGATGTGGGCTAGTTAGGCTACCGTGAACTTAGTTGTGGGTTAGTGGTTATATGTTCTTTCATTGGATATCGTTGTTTGGGGCCAAAAACTTGAGTTTGATATAGAAGTAACCTTTAAAGGTGCTAGGTAGAATGCATTGTATGTTGATGGATTTACTTCATGGATTTGAAGTTTTAAGCACCACTGAAGAGACTTTATTTAATAGTCGAAACGTATCCCGTCTGGTGCAAAATAATTCAAGAAAAGTTTTTATTTCTAATAGTCTTATATAAAAAACAAAGATTTGGTAAATCGATTCAATGAAAATGCAGAAGCCTAGATGGCTTTATCTTTCACTCAAAACAATCAAGAAATAAAGCGACTGATCAACTAATAACAGTCATTAATCATATTATTGATGTATAGGCAGAGCTGGGCACTGGCATCGCTACCCGTTATGCTAGTAATTCGCTAGAGTCAGTGCCGCTGTTTTTATCCTGTTTTGAAATAAGCGCTTTAACTGCAAGTTAGGTCCAGATACCAGAGAAAACTATCAACTATTACAATCCTTTTCGTCTTTGCAAGAAATTTAAAACTTTGCATTGCTTTGAGTTTTACTGTGGTGACCTGACTACCATTGCATTTTGCGTGTGGATCAATAAAAATCGGAAGTAAAACGTATATATTTTGTCGTTGATTAAAAATATTCTACGAAATAGCACTAAAGCCCGGTTCACATAGTAGGAGCGCGAGCACGATGTTTTCACGGATTAGCGCTAGTGATAGTTCCGCTACTATTTGGTATAGCGCTGCCCAGCTCTGAATAAGATGTAGTAACTATAGTAATGCAACTTCATAAAACATAAAGTCTCAAAATGGCCTTTTTCTTGCCTTTCAAACGGCAAAATCATTAATTAGCTCTAGAAATTAATGATTTTGCCGTTTGAAAGGTCATGTTTTATAGACATAAGAGAAATAGCTGAAACACGTCTTTGTCCGGATTTATTTCGAAGCTCGTTTTTTATTCCATGATTTCATGTTTTATAGACATAAGAGAAATAGCTGAAACACGTCTTTGTCCGGATTTATTTCGAAGCTCGTTTTTTATTCCATGATTTCATGTTTTATAGACATAAGAGAAATAGCTGAAACACGTCTTTGTCCGGATTTATTTCGAAGCTCGTTTTTTATTCCATGATTTCATGTTTTATAGACATAAGAGAAATAGCTGAAACACGTCTTTGTCCGGATTTATTTCGAAGCTCGTTTTTTATTCTTTTCAAACGAGAAAACGATCTCTTCCCGGAGCAGTTTGAAACCATCATGCACAAATATATTCGAAGAGGGGTATTCATCTAGCGCGGGGATGGGTCTAGCATCCACCTCAACTCTCAACTCTGCCCAACTTCTTCGACGGAAATGGTACGGTTGCTCATAGAATTCGTCTTAGCGTTTAAGCAGTTATTCCTTTTTATGCTAAGTTAAATAATTTGTTTTTTTCTTGTATGTTTCGAACCTCAACAGTTACCTGTGATTGGTCAATGCCCAATAGGGCTTGGATGTGCTATCCGCTTTAGCTATACTTTCTGTCTTTGGCATTTCTTGAGTACATTAAATTCTAGATGCTCTTCCTGTCAATAACCAATAATGTTTTCGGGTAGGATCGAACCCGTAACTGTCAGATTGCGAAGCCAAATCACAAGCCACCACTAACGTAAATACGGTAAGTTAAACAAATGAAATCAACATACATTCGTGTCAATTAGGCTGGGCTATGGGCCAAAAGCCTCTGTTCGTAATCAAATTCTTAGTCACGACTAGGCCTCACTGAAGACCATAGCCTAGGCTGTAGGCATATAATTTTTGAAATGTAGCTATGCCTTATTTCAGTGGTTCCCAACCTTTTCTTCTTCATTACCCACTTTTGATGTGACTGATTTTCAATTACCCACAACAATCTATTACTGACTTCAGTTATGTTAATCGGTGAAGTGCAAAAAAAAAAAAGATCCACGCGTCTGCAGGCAGTGGCGCAGCGAGAAATTTTAAAAGGGGAGGGAGGCATAGTTTTCACATTGTTTCAAGGGTATTTTTTTCGGAAGAACAAATTTGAAACTGTTGGAGAAACAAGAAAAGCTTTAGGGGGGTCCGAAGCAATTGTGTATTCTGATGGTGTTCAGTGAACACCCTGACATTTCCAAAAAAGACTTTTTTCTAACTTTTTATAATCTTTTATATTTTTTGTAATTTTTGTAATAAACTTTTTCGTCCAGAAAGTAAACTTTACTGCTTTACCCTTTAAAATAATTTAATAGTTGCAATTTTTTGCGATTACTATGAAGACTGATTTTTTTTAGGCTGACGTCAACCAGGGTGTTCACCGAACACAAGTGAACACCTTGACTATAAAAAACAATTCAAAAAATGAAAAAAGAAAAAATCGATCAGTAGCATCTTTATGCACAGATGTACGTTCACTTTGAAAAGTGAACACCTTGAATGCAGGGCCGCAACCAGGGGGGGAGGGGGGCGGCGCCCCCCCTGAAAAAAAATTTCCTCCCCCTACAAAAAATTGGTTAGGGCCTACTATAATATATGATACCGATATAGGTAATTTGGCCCCCCTAAAATATTTTTCACCCCCCTAAGCATTTGCTTCTAGTTGCGAGCCTGCTGGAATGACGTCACGTAGATTCATTGTCTGGTTGAAGCATGGGCATGGCGTTCTTAACTACAGGCCTTGCCATCGTGCAAGTCGGCAATTTTTGTGGAGGCTGATCGTAGTTTTCCATTTTGGCGGTTTTTGCGCACGGCACGCATTTAATTGCATCAGTACTTTGTCAGTCAATGGTCACTACAACTTCGACACAAGGATAAACAGTATTGTGGTTAACTTAAACTAGGTATAAGAAGTAGTTACCAAGTTCGTCAGGATCATAGTAGCGTTGAAAAGAAAAACTTTTTCAGCTCGGTCAAAAGCCGAAGAGAAGCACGCCTATGGTTCTACTAAGTTGGCAAATTAAAAATAGTTTTGATATCAGTTAAGCACATCAGTAAAAGACAGTTCCAAAGTTTTCCGGTGGCGTGTGCCGGGTGTTTGATAGAAACAGATTTAGAATATTATTTATTTATTTTTATTTAGTTGCATATTTATCCTCCTGTCACGAGAAAGCGATCAATGCGCTATACGAGCTCGCTTAGGAGTTGCCAGCCATCTGTCTACCACACCAAAATAGGGGAATCCCGCTAAGTGCCATTCCCAACGGCACATTAAGTAAACTTGTTGGCTTGTTCTCCACACTGTTCCTTTAATGCTGAGCGTCAAGCAGGGAAGCTGTAAATAGCAATTTTAGAGTCATTGGTTTGACCTGACTCGGAATAAAACCCGAGTCTACAGCTCAAGAGGCGGACGTGAAGCTGATTAATACAACCATTTATAAAAAAAGAAAAAGTATGGTGATGCTCAAACTTCGCGTTTTTGTAGTCAACCTCCACAAAAAGCATCCGCTTGCGCGACGTCAAGGCCTGTTGTTAAGGGCGCCATGAGCATGGGGATTGTTGAAGTTTGGCAATTCCCACTGGTTTTGTCAGGCTGGTCTGCTAGGTTAATTCTGCTTGGCTTTGAAAGTGAGAGGATGAAACTGAAATCTTGCTAGGCAGTAAACGTTGTGCTTATGAGCTAAAGGCTAATGAGAAAAGTAGATAAGTGCAGAACTGGTACCGGTATAAGAATTGAAGCTAGGCCAAAATATAGGGAGTGTCTATTTTGCCGTTAGCAGTAAGATACGGATGGGGTAATTTTTTTAAAACCGAGTGCGAAAATGAATGCAAGCCTATCAACAGTCATGCGTATGATGTATACCGTACACATCTGAAACTTAAATTTTTTGACCAATCAGCGTTTTTGCGTTATTAGTAAAATAGACACTGCCCAGTGCCAAAAATATACGGAGCTTGTTCGAATTAAGGCGGGGTTAGGGTTTGGGGTTAAGGTTAGGCCCTAACTCCTACTAATAACTCTCTAGCGGTCCTTGTGCTTGTCATATATCTGCCTGTTATAAGGTGCGGCTTGATTCAAACGAGCTCCAAATATAGTTTGTAAGAGTTACCGGTACCATAGTCAGCAAAACATGGCCTATAATATGCTGTTAAACCAAACTCGTCTCTGATTGGTTAATCGATGTTTTTCCTAGTGATCAGGTAGTAACCAACATATGCAGTTTTCCAACATATGCATATGAGTTATGTACGAAAACTGGCTTGTAGGGCTTGTCTAAGTAATGCTGCGTCGCGAATCTTAGCAAAATAAAACCCTCCAACGTAGTTTTGAAGGGATGCAATAACTTTTGTGGCTTATTGGCAGTATTTTTCTTAAATTAGTGAGATTTAATGCATTTGAAAGAAATGTGATTACGACTAGGTTTTAGACTACAGCTTTACAAGTTATCAAACCCAACAAGTCATAGTCGAGTTTCAGAGAAAGTGATTTTATTTCGATAGACTGTTAATAATTTGCTGTGGTTTTGCTGGTTTATGCAACAACTCTGTTTAATTCATGACAAAAAAGCTGTTAATCTACCAGTTCCTAAACACTTAAATTCCCCAGTAGACTAGCTGTTAGACTACCGGTACATGTCATGTCATTCATGTGTGGGCTACTTTGAGATGGTACCGGTACCAGTAATCATTGCGATGGAGAATGGGTCAGCAGTTCAAATCTGCAGATGTTGTATCTAAGACAATATCATCAGTAAGGTTGCAGGGTACCGTAGTGTTGATTACTGGTACCGGTATTGCAGTAACGGTACAAAGTAGGAGTGCAGCAGTACAGTATGGTACTTGTATTATCCGCTGTGCATCTCCTAGTAGGCTATATTTGCAGTTAACAACTGAAGCAAAAAACAAATAAATCTAAGATGGCTGTTGTGCCTTCGCACTGGATCGGCTAACTATTATTATTATTACTATTATCTGCGGTGCGACGGATTTACAATGACGTTGATAGACTAGCAGTGTGTACAGTAAGCAGAAGCAAATTCAGATTTATAGTTTGTCAAGCTTTAAACTGAAATTGTTTCGAGAGATTTCAGTTTGAGTACGCGAAAAATGGTCTGCACTATCTTCAAACCTGCTGGTATACACGTAATAGGCTTAACTTTGTTTTATTTAACAATTGCATGTAAATATGGAGCCACAGAGCCACTGCATTTTTGCAAACAACTAGTTAATAAGTACAATGCAGATTCCGGTAAAACAGGTAAGTGATCAAAACATGTTGTGAATGTGCCAACTAGGTGCGGTACTGTGCTATGCTGTATGTGCCGGTATGTTAAGGAGTATTTTTAACACTTACCGGTTATTAGTTATCGGTAATGTAACGTACAGGTATGCTTGCATGGTTTCCATATTAAACTTCATGCGTCAAAGATGCCACGTATTATTGGTGATTGCAACTTACCCAATACCGCACTAGCTTGGACAACTTTGTCACAATGAGGTCGAAGATTGGAACTGATGAGGTACAGATTTTTGCAGTTCCTCAGCCTCTCTATGACATGCTCTACGTGACTTCAGGGCTTGTTTGAATTAAGCCGTGGTTCAGGTTCGAGGTTAAAGTTCAGGGCTTGGGGATTAGGGTTAGGCCTAATAATTCTAATAACTCACTAGCGCCCCTAGCGGTCCTTGTGCTCTTGATATATCCACCTGTTATAAGATGCGGCTTAATTCAAACAAGCTCCGTGAATTTCACACGCAATTTTATGCGAACAAATTTGACTTTTGAGCTTGTAAATTGGGTTTGGCAACACGAAATGGTTGTAAATTGAGAAACATATTTAGGCATTTAGTTGTTGATAATGAAGTTTATGTCTGCACTCTGCACATGCAAGAACCAAGTCTCCAGTTTGAAAATATAGATTTAATTAGAATCAGAGGAGGGGCATTGTTTTAAATATAAAGTTAGGAAACAAAGGCGTTGTTTGGTTGTAAATAAAAAAGAATAAAAATTTTGATATTTAACAAACTCGATGTGGCGTATATTGTTTATTTGATGAGATAAAAATTTAAACTTGCAGTAAACTTCAAAATCAAAATTTTGTTGACTAGTGTTTTCAGTGCGTTTGAATTTAATACTATTTTATATTTCCTCCCTTCAAATGCGTGATAACTTTGCTGTGGTCTAATACTATTTTATCGACAGTGCTTCCTGGATATGTTGCACTCACAATTTTTTCAAGTAATTTCTCCATTTGGGGCAACTCCAATCAGCTACTTGGCTGTCAATCTGTGTCTGTAATCACCATAACTAGTGCTGACTGCATGAAGATATTTTCATGGTGTTTGAACAAAAAACTCTGTGCAGTCTAAAATAATTTGGGTCTCACGTAGAGTAAGCCATCGGCAATTTGGCATTTAGAATAACCAGTCCGCATGAGGCGACAGAAGACGCGGACGGCTTACTTTAGATGAGACCCAGTAATTTTGCAGTTGGATGTATCTCCAAACGTTTCTGGCATACTACTTCTATTTTTCCCCTGAGAGGAAATATTCTTCATGCAGCATCCAACAAAAAAGATTTCACGAAATGCATGCAGGTACGTCAAAAAAATGTTTCATCATATCACTTTAAACACTGCATAGTGGGGAAGATTTTGTTGGACTTGTATAGCGGGCATCGTAGTCTAGGCTAGCTAGGCTAACTCAAGTTCTGCGCTGTTTGTTCTTCCGGTACGGTAAAAACGGAGACAGAAAAAATCTATTCTCCAATTTTATTTTTGACGTTTCGCTTGGCAATGAACGCCAAGCTTCATCAGAAAATACAGTGACCTGAGAAGGAAATCAACCCAGGTCGAGAACAGTAAAACGTAGTAGCACTGATTTAACTAAAAATCTTCCCCACTATGCAGTGTTTAACTTGATTAGAGCAGATTATGGACAGGAAAAAGTAGTAGAATCCCGGAAGTTGGCCAAGTTAACTCTGAAAATTGATAAAGCCTATTTGGATCTGAAATTCAATCATATTTGCAAAACTGAAGAATTGACCCCCAACAGTTTAAAGTTTTCTCCCCCCAGTAAGAAGCAATCGAGGTTTCAAGATAGCCGAAAGATTCAGTCTACAATTTTTGAAGTTGCGCATTACCGAATTGCACTTGAAAATTCGAGACTTAATACCAGAGAGAGATAGGCTACTGACCAAATTGTAGGCTGCATTGACAGAAGAGCTGGTTCAGTTGTTAATCATTTACATCGAAATATCGAAAAGCAATCAAACCAGAAAGATTACTAGCATTCATGAACGCAAACTTGCCAAGTTACGAACTCGACGTCCTTCCAAAAAATTTAAACCCAATTCGATTCGCCCCAATGTCAACCCAAATTTAAAAAAGAAATGGATAGTCAATTTGAGCAACACCGAACTCAACAATACACATTCAGTTGTCAGTAGTTGTCACGCGGAGTAGACGCTATTTTTTTTCTCTGAAAAAAAAAAACTGCAAGTCAATATGCCAACCAGATCATCACAGAATGAAGAAGAATTAATCGAGAAATGTTTGGCAATGCTAAAACCTAAAATTAAAAGCGTAGTTGTAAAGGAATTAGAGATCAATCGAAACGCACAAGCAGAAGAAATTATGGTTCTAAAAACTGAACTAGCGCAAATCAAAGAAAGTCAGCAATGTATTTCTATGCAATTTGAAGAACTGAAAGCCGAAAATGCTAAATTGATCAAATGCAATAAAAACCTGGAGAAAGACAATCAAAAATTATGAGATGAAGTGGAAATGCTGCATGATGTGCAGACCGATCAATTTGAGCATTTGGATAACCTTGAGCAATATGGCAGAAGGGAGAACTTGGAATTTGAAGGAGTTCCACAAGTTCAAAATGAAGATACAACTGAAGTTGTAATTAAAATAGCTGAAAAATTAAATATTAATTTAAATGAAAACGACATTTCCATTGCGCATCGTCTACCCACGAAAAGACCTGGCAAAAGCAATAACAGCAGTACCAATCTACCAACGCCTGCAATCATTGCACGATTTGCGCACCGAAGAATTCGTAATTTAATCTACAGCAAGCGATCTGCAGCGAGGAAAATCCCGACCACCGAGTTTCCAGTGCCAGGCATAACGCGTTTGTTTATAAACGAAAATCTTACCTCGTACCGCAAAAAACTGCTCTGGCAGACCAAGCAAAAAATGAAAGAAAACAATTACAAATACATCTGGACGAAAAATGGAAGAATCGTTATTCGAAAAGACGATGATTCCAACCCAATCGAAATTCGCCGTGAACGAGATACTTGGTCACTGTAACTGTCTATATGTGAAGCCTACGGTTAAAATTCTGCAATGTTCGATTCTAAATTTAACACAGAAACAACGATTTACAAGAACTTCGACTATAAATCTGATGACGTAAGCAATGACAAAAATCAGTGTGCAACCGAGGTAAATGACTACGACGAGCTTTTTCTAAATAGTGAGTACTATGATACTGAGTCCATTAACAAGAAGTTTAACACTTCTAATCCCCAGAAAAAACTTTTTATTTATGCATTTTAACATGAGAAGTTTGTCAAAAAACGTTGACAAGCTTCATGAGTTTCTCACTGATTTAAAAACCCGTCCTGCGGTAATTGCTATTTCAGAAACTAAACTGAAAGAAAGCAAAATTGCAAACAATATAAATCTGCAAGGGTACAATTTCATACATTACGATAGTAAAACATCTGCTGGTGGTGTGGGACTGTATGTTAATAAGTTATTGGTTTACAGTAGCAGAAACGATCTGCGTCTGAACCTTGATCGAGTCGAAGACTTATGGATTGAAATTATTGTAAATAATAAGCCCTACGTTGTGGGAGTAATATATCGCCATCCGGCATGCTCGATGGCCGAACTTGACACCTTTAGCAAATCAGTTTATGACACCCTTCATAACCTAAATCTTAAAAAAACTAATTTCTGCATTTTAAGTGATTTTAACATTAATCTATCAAGAATTCGTGAATATAACAATACTAGAAAATACGCAGATAATTTACTTAGTTGCTCAGTGAAATGTGTTATTGATCAACCGACTCGTGTCACTGCTCACTCAAAAACGTTATTGGATCATATCTATGTTAACAGTCGTCAACAAAATGTGAGCGGGGGAATAGCTGTTTCTGATATTTCCGATCATTTTCCTACCTTTGCGGTAATTAAAATTAAAGCAGGTCAAATAAAACAAACTGATCAAATTTTCACACGCGATCTGAAAAACTTCAATGTAGAAGCGTTTCTCCAAGAGTTGAACTGTAATTTTACAGATCTACGAATAACCGATACTGCTTCTATGCATCAACAATTTGATAAATTTGTCTCCGATCATTTTCCTACCTTTGCGGTAATTAAAATTAAAGCAGGTCAAATAAAACAAACTGATCAAATTTTCACACGCGATCTGAAAAACTTCAATGTAGAAGCGTTTCTCCAAGAGTTGAACTGTAATTTTACAGATCTACGAATAACCGATACTGCTTCTATGCATCAACAATTTGATAAATTTGTCAACGACTTTACCGAGATTGTTAACACGCACGCGCCGTTAAAACGAGCAACCAGACGAGAAAAAAGGCTGATATCGAAACCATGGCTGACCAAAGGTTTCTTAAAGTCTATCAAATCAAAAAACAAAATTTTTAGTCGCTAGCATAAAACATACGACCGACATCTGGAAGCTGAATTCAAAACATACCGCAATACTTTGAATCGCGCCATTAAATGCGCCAAGCAAAATTATTACAAAAATTATATAGAACTGAATAAAAATTCTTTTGATAAAATCTGGAAAATAATTGACGAAATGGTAAACGTTAAGAATAATTGTAAGAAAACCCCTACTAAGCTAGTAATAACTGAAGAAATTATCCTAACTGAACCTAAAGCTATCTCAAATGCAATGAACGATTTTTTTGTAAGTATTGGTAGGAAAATGACTGACGCTATTCCTGATGTACACTCTTCTGTTCTCACACCACCACCAGTTATCAGCATGAAAAACTCGATATTTCTGCAGCCAACCACTTCTGGTGAAGTAGAAACAGTTATCAATGCACTTAAGAATAATAAGGCTATTAGAATCATGGATGTAGAGACCAAATTTATAAAGTTAAGTAAAAATATTTTGTCGCCTGTATTAAGTGATTTATTTAACGTGTGCATTGCACAAGGCGTATTTCCTGACTGCTTGAAAATAGCGGAAGTGATTCCAATCTTTAAAAAAGGGGATCACAATTTAGCCACAAACTACCGTCCAATATCTATTTTATCTCAATTTGATAAAATCTTTGAAAAGTTGATCTACATCAGAATCTCCTCTTACCTTGAAAAGTACGATTTATTGAGTAAAAATCAATTTGAATTTCGTGAAAATTCTTCTACGAACTTTGCGATTGCCCACATCCATGATAACATTCTAAGAAATGTTGATTTAGGACTGCATACCTGTTGCATATTCTTAGATTTTTCAAAAGCGTTCGATACTGTTAATCACCAAATCTTGCTAGCTAAATTGCAAAAATACTTCGGGATTCGTGGTAAGCCACTTGACCTACTTAAAAGCTACTTAAGTAACCGATATCAATATACTAAAATTCTACAGACCCAGTCTGAGCTAATGTCTGTTTCTTGCGGTGTCCCCCAAGGTTCTTGCTTAGGCCCACTCTTATTTTTGATGTATATTAACGACCTACCTTTAGCTACAAAATTTGAAACGACCTTATATGCTGACGACACATATCTAGCTATGTCTGACAAAGATTTAGATTCTTTAGAAACTCGCGCCAATAAAGAAATTTCAAAAATTGATCTATGGCTACGGAAAAACAAGCTGTCTTTGAATTACTCTAAATCAAACTACATGATAGTCAATGGCAATCCAAAGAAAACTATTGATGATAACTTTAAGCTGATCATAAATAATTCTGCGCTGATCAGAGCTTCGTCGGTTAAGTACCTCGGCTTGCACATTGATGAACATTTAAACTGGTCTGTTCATTTGAAACATCTCTCAAATCAATTGGCAAGATACTCCGGAATTTTTTACAGGCTTCGTGATTTTGTTAACGTGGAAACTCTGTGCATGCTATACTACAGCTTTATCTACAGCAGATTACAATATGGCATAATTGTATGGGGCACGGCTACCAAAAATTATCTAAGTGAAATCAGTGTCAGATTGAATTATATAATTCGGACTATTACCCGTAGCAACCGTTATACGTCAATGACTTCGCTTCATAAAAAACTTAAATTTTTAAAACTTCATGACGTATATAATTTTGAACTTGGCAAATTCATGTTTCAATTGTGTAAAGGAAATGTGCCGAAAATATTTCATGATTCGTTCATGAAGATTAATCAAATTCATCATCACAATACAAGATCCACTGAAAAAGCAATTTACTTTTTGCCGCGTATGAACAAAAGTTTTTCTCAAAAAACTCTTTCGTTCAGAGGAACCAAACTCTGGAAAGAGATTGACAATGATATAAAAAGCACACACTGGGTTTCCTTTAAAAAGGCTTACAAACATTTTTTATTGCAATCGTATTGATGTTTATTGAATATGCTTTTCTTTGTATAATCTTCTTTAAATGTTTTGAATTTAGTTAATTGATTACTCACTGAAAATTTGATTATTGGCACCTAAAAATATTGGTAATCGTTTTTTTACTCTGTGATTTTCTTTTTCTGTGTGTGATGTACTTTCTGCGACTGTCAGGGAGCATCTTGATTCGAAAACCTTGCGGTTAGTCGATGCTTCCTGGCCATTTGTTTACTAGAATTTTTTCCTTTTTTTATATTTTGCTATATCGTGTAGTGAATGAATGGCGAAATAAATCTCTCTCTCTCTCTGTACTAGAAAAAGGCTTTAATTTTGCCATCACTCCTAAATCGATACCTAAATTAGATATTGTCACCGGTGTTGAGACTGGACTGCGAAAAATCCGAAATGCAGCTTCAGTTACCATTGCCCGCTCTAAAGTTGCTGAAATTTTGAAAACCGCAAGCCCTCCGCCTAATCGAAATGTCACCCGTGAAGAAGAAGAGGCATTGAAAGAGTTAAAAAACAACGAAAAAATTGTTATTTTGAAAGCTGACAAAGGCAATGCAACAGTTGTAATGAACACTGAGGACTACGAAGAAAAAGTGAATTCTCTATTATCAGATGAGTGCACTTATGAAAAATTACCAACTAGGCCTAATTCTGTTGATCAAATTACTTCTAGAATTAATCATTATGTGTGGAATTTGTATCGAAATGAAAAAATTAATAAAAAATGTTATTACTATTTACGTTGTTCTAATAATATCACTCCGCGGTTTTATGGTCTACCGAAAATTCATAAATCTTCTGTGCCTCTTCGCCCTATCGTTTCGTTTGTCAACTCCCCCACTTACAATTTGTCTAAATTTTTATCTCGTGTTTTATCAAGTCTTTTAAAAAATAATTACAGTGTTCGCAACTCTCGAGAATTTGTTGAATGTATTAAGAACTATTCTGTTGAAGAAAATGAATGTTTAGTGTCGTTTGATGTTGTTTGCTTGTTTACGTCTGTGCCGGTTGACAAGGCTCTTGCCCTCGTGTTGGAACTTCTCGCATCTGATGATTCTTTGTCTTCTCGTACACGTCTCAGTATCTCTGACATCAAACAAGGTCTCCAAATATGTTTGGATTCTACTGTTTTTTCATTTAAAAAGTCCTTTTTCAAGCAAACCTTTGGTACTCCCATGGGTTCTTGCATTTCTCCTATTATTGCTAATCTTAACATGGAACACATTGAACACACAGCTATCACTACGTTTCATACTCCTCCCAACCTTTGGTTGAGGTATGTGGATGACACGTTTTGTATTCTTGACAAGAAACACATTTCCGGATTCCACTCATCTTAATTCTATTTGCTCTCACATTCAGTTTACTATGGAAAACGAACACGATTTTTCTCTTCCTTTTCTTGACGTTCTGGTATCCCGTAATGTCTGCAAAGAGAACCACACCACAAACACATCACTCACTACAGCCATACACAAAAAACCCACCCACACGGACAGATACCTCCACTACACATCACATCATCCCAAACACCAGAAACTCACTGTGACAAAGACACCACTCAACCGCGTTAAAACACACATCTCTCATACTGATAAAAACCAAAAAAGCGGTGAGTTACGAAACATACGTTCTACTCTGCAACTTAACGGATTTCCTACCAGAGCTACTTTTCTCTCTCGCAAAAACAAACGCTCTCAAACTCACAACTCTCAATTCAAACAATTCACTTCTATTCCGTATGTGCAAGGTACATCAGAAAGAATTAGACGAGTTCTGAACGAGGCAGGAGTCGGTGTTGCCATGAGACCTGTAAAAACCATTCGCCACATTTTGCCCTCCCCTAAAGATCCGTACACTGCAGAAGATAAGAGTTGTGTTGTTTACAAGATCCCTTGCTCTGACTGTGACTATGTTTACATTGGTCAAACCAAACGTGGCCTTAAGTCACGACTGGCCGATCATAGGCGAGCCACAAGCCAGCTGAAACCGGAACTTTCTGCACTTTGCGAACATGCGATGGACTTTAACCATACCATTGATTGGGAGAAATCGGAAATCTTGAAAGTGGAAAACAATTATTCTAAACGACTCATCTCAAAAGCTTGGTTCATCAATGCCCATCCTAAGGTTATGAACAGGTCTGATGGCGACAGTCTCCCAAATGTTTATCGTTCATTGGCTGAATGATTTTTTAATGCAATTTAATCTCTGTAGTTTATATACTGGTTTTTACGTATTACACATAACAATTTGATAATTATTCTCGCATTTCGCCTTTTTGTGACGCAATAGTTAATCGGGTTGATCCAATTTACACTTCGTAATTGTTTAATCAGTTCAGTTAAATCAGTGCTACTACGTTTTACTGTTCTCGACCTGGGTTGATTTCCTTCCCAGGTCACTGTATTTTCTGATGAAGCTTGGCGTTCATTGCCAAGCGAAACGTCAAAAATAAAATTGGAGAATAGATTTTTTCTGTCTCCGTTTTTACCGTACCGGAAGAACAAACAGCGCAGATCATATCACTTTGCGAAGTCAAAATATGTTAGGTCTCTCTTGAGTTTCATTAAACATACGAGCAGGGAGCACCTGATCATGTGAAGTTATTGAATTTACTGTTTTGCCTGACCTGTAGTTGAGAGGTTGAAATCCTTTGAATATTTTCGCAACAGTATGAAAAATTGATCCATCAATTCCTGCATAATTTCGTTACCTGACAAATTTTCTCATTTAAAAATTTGTTTTTTAAGAGCTTCATTTTCTTTTTTTAGTTTGGCCATTTCTTTTGTTGCTAGCTGTTGGTCTTCATTGTCATTACTTTCCTCAGTTTCATTTACGGGTGTTTGAGCTGCTACATCTTCATTGAAACTTTCTGTTTTATCACCTGAACTGAAAGTGTCAGATGAAATGCAACAATGTCGCTTTCGGCTGGTATTTCTTAATGTTGTAGTTGATCTGCGATGTCCTTTTAGATCCTTTCGCTGACCACGAAGATTAAAACAAGAAACAGCATCTTTTTTTAGGTTTCTTTTTTAAAAATGTGGAACTGCTGTGCTGGTTGCAGCAGTGGCTTTGAAGTCATCATCGGCAAAATGATAAGAACAAACATGGGCATATTTACCCGGAGAATATTTTTTTCTGTTCAGCATTTTAACCATTGTATTCTCGCTTTGGGTTCTAATGGTAAGCGATGAAATGAGCGATCTTTGTTTTTCAGAAGTTACATTGCAGCAAAATACTGCACAATGGTTGGGCATTGCAATTGCATTAAATCAAATATCTGCAAAGTTAATCTTTTCTACCTTAATGGAAATAGTGATGTTTTTCTTATTAATGTTGCTCAGCCATTCTGCAAACCACAATTACTGAGTAGTGCATCATAACTTCGTAGAGAGTTCAAAAAAATTCCGGAATTTTACAGCACATGCTCCACCATACTTTCGTACCGTTTAAAAAATGTGTTTAAATTTCAAAGTAAATTTTGCATCATGATTTTGCACTTTTTGCAGGAAAGGTGGCACCACTGCTCTGTACAAGTTAAAGCGACGTTTCAAACTTACTGTAAAAAAGTTGGGTTGTATTGTTTCTGATTCTGTCAAATGCAAAAAGCTCACATAGGTCTGTTCCGTTTTAAAAGTTGTGGTAGTACAGTGGTGTAATATGCACTTACTTCTGCAATAATATGCATCATTTTTATTTTGGTGTAACTTAGGAGGTGACCTGCTCAAATTGACAAGAATTTGATGAACCCAAATCTGATCCTTAAATTGTGACCCAAAGGTGATTTGATTGACTAGGCACTAGCAGATTACCACACCGATACACAGTTCGAACTTTCACCACACATCAGGGGGGTTGGGGTCGGAGGGTTGGGGTCGGAGGGATTGCATGAGGACAGGGGGTTGGGGGGTTGTAGTTGGTTTGAAATTACCTTAAAAGTCTTGTAGTTGATTTACAAGTACCTAGTAGTTTCTTGTGCTGTTTTCAACTACCTTGTAGTTGGTTTAAAAGCACCTTGTAGTTCTTTCTGATGTTTTCAACTACCTTGTAGTTGGTTTAAAAGCACCTTGTAGTTCCTTGTAGTTGGTTTAAAAGTACCTTGTAGTTCCTTGGAGTATTTTCAAGTACTTTGTAGTAGGTTTAAAAGTACCGTGTCGTGGATTCAGCTACTTTGTACTTGGTTTAAAAGTACCTTGTAGTTCCTTGTGCTGTTTTCAACTATCTTGTAGTTGGTTTAAAAGTACCTTGTAGTAGCTATAATTTTATAAAAGTATCTAGTAGTTTCTTGTAGTGTTTTCCAGCATTTTGTAGGTTTAAAAGTACCTTGTAGTGTTTTCAACTACCTTGTAGTTGGTTTAAAAGTACCTTGTAGTTCCTTGTAGTGTTTTCAGCTACTTTGTACTTGGTTTAAAAGTACCTTGTAGTTCCTTGTGCTGTTTTCAACTACCTTGTAGTAGCTATAAAAGTACCTTGTAGTTTCTTGCGGTGTTTAGTAGGACCCCCGGTACTCTAATACCGGTACCAGTAATCAACACTGCGGTACCCTGCAACCTTACTGATGATATCGTCTTAGATACAACATCTGCAGATTTGAACTGCTGACCCATTCTCTATCGCAATGATTACTGGTACCATCTCAAAGTAGCCCACACAAGAGTGATATGACATGTACCGGTAGTCTAACAGCTAGTCTACTGGGGAATTTAAGTGTTTAGGAACTGGTAGATTAACAGCTTTTTTGTCATGAATTAAACAGAGTTGTTGCATAAACCAGCAAAACCACAGCAAATTATTAACAGTCTATCGAAATAAAATCACTTTCTCTGAAACTCGACTATGACTTGTTGGGTTTGATAACTTGTAAAGCTGTAGTCTAAAACCTAGTCGTAATCACATTTCTTTCAAATGCATTAAATCTCACTAATTTAAGAAAAATACTGCCAATAAGCCACAAAAGTTATTGCATCCCTTCAAAACTACATTGGAGGGTTTTATTTTGCTAAGATTCGCGACGCAGCATTACTTAGACAAGCCCTACAAGCCAGTTTTCGTACGTAACTCATATGCATATGTTGGAAAACTGCATATGTTGGTTACTACCTGATCACTAGGGAAAAAATCGATTAATTTGACAGCGTATAGCATAGGACTGTAGGACCTAACCTAGTCAGCTACAATATCATTTTTATAGGCAACCAAAGTACTGGTGCAGTTGATTGATTGTTTCTTCATTTTTATCCTCCAGTTCTACGGCTATTAGCGTAGATACGATCATGAAAATAAGCAACTTGGAAACCTTGTCACTTGGTGTGGCAAATGGCAGTAGGAGGTTATAGAGATGGCATGGGCCGCCAAAAGACCCGCTGACGAGCCGCTGACAATTTTTTCAAATTCCCTTTGAATTGTCGTAATAAATGATTTGTGAATGAACATTGAACAACCGACACTGCCCTCACGACCGATGCAAACGTCTTCATTCTTCACATGCAGGGTGTAAAATTTTGTGCTAGGTAAATTGCCAGTAGTTTTAACTTTCGATTATGCTCGAAAAGTACGCTATTAACAGATTAAGTAATTTTGGTGTATTCATTGCTGATTGAGGTTCTTGAGTGGGTATTTGGTTTTTAGGGCTATCTAATGTTATGCAGTGCTGGTACCGGTACCTACCGGTAGTCTACAGGTCGGGTTAGATCTAGTATCAGCCCCCAGCTGCCCAGGTACGGTTAGGGTTAGAATTGATTAAGATTAGGTTTGTTAAGATTAACCCAGCTTATAACCTGACCGTAAACAAACGTAACCCTAACCAAACCTAACCCTTACTAAATTTAACCCTAACCAAATCTAATTCTAACTCTAACTGAACCTAGGACAGTGGGGGCTGATACTAGATGTTACTTCCAGCCCAGAAATGATATCTGGGTCATTATTAGATGAGGTGAACTATGGCATTAGGGTCTAGCTGGTCTAGTAAGTACTTAGTAACAATATACCGGTAGGCAGGTCTACCGGTTATTGCTTTTTAAACAAGTTGAGTGTGAGGAAAATGTAGAATTAAGTCAAAGGCAAAGTCAGTTGTCAATAAATCTCTCAGCCTTGCTGCTTGTTAGTTGCAGTCTGGTGAATATTGCTTGTTGGAAGTTTCTCGGAAACCAGATATTGTTTTTACAATAAGATACCGGTAGTCCAGTAGTCACAGAATCAGGTAGCGTGTTCTGTGTTCAAGCGCAAAAGTTCTAATGAAAACAGATAGCGGTACAGATCAATCTGTCAGTGCTCTCCTTCAAATGCAAGTTTTTTTCACTCACTGCTTGTTGTTATAATCATGTAGAATTATACTGCTGAAACAGCCTGCTTACAATGCTAATAGATACGGTACCGGTATGCTTTTCATGTCAGAATCTACGGTAGATTGAGAAGTACCAGTAGGCTTTTAATTATACATAATACTGGTACATTGAAATTAATGTTCATTACAATGATTATCGGTAGGTCTGTCTAATTTGTAATTGTGCTTGAATTTTCTGTGAGTTGAAATAATTTGCAGAAAACAAGTGATACCACTTTACTGTTTACACAACAATATTGGTATTCCAATGGTACGAATGCCTGTATGCTATTGCTATATGATATGTTGGTAAGTACTGAGTGAGGTGCTAAAGATCTTAAGTTTTCCTTTTTACGTTTGGGTTGAATAAGATAAAAGGTTCGTAAAAAGAACGAGCTTTGGGCGGGCCGGGCTTTATTTTGTGATGAGTTGCCGGGTCGGTTACTGGGCTAGAGGTTTCGAGCCATGGGCGGTCCGGGTTGCAAAAAAGTGAGTCCGTGTCATCTCTAGTAGGCTAGTGTGATTCAAGAGACTTGGAGCTATAAATTCTTCCCCAGCTAGCAAGCCCATATAGGCCCCACCTACTATTTAAATGGGTTAGTGGGCTTCTGGGCTTTTCGTGTTTTTTTTTTGCTTGAATTTCAATAGGTCCTAGATAGGTTGCCCAGGAAAGCATTTTACAGACGTTTGGTGGTACAGAATTTGAAGATGGCTTGAAGTAGAAGATTCATTTTTCCCAAAGCTCTTCATCTGACACTCTTCAGGGGAAATCGTCAGAATGAAGAATAAGTGAACCGAACTGATTTAAAAAAGGAAAGAAAGAGCTCTGATTGGTTAGAAATAGAGAGCTGTGATTGGTTGGTTAGAAGTAGCCAATAGAAATCAGACAAAAGACGTCTGATTGGCTAGGGTGTCAAAGGTTTAAGATAGTTTCAAAGAATAAACGAAATCTTTTTGTTTGCAGAGGATAGGTTTGAGAGATTTAATAAAAGTAGCTTCTAGAGCGGAAAGATGAAAGAGAGAACGGCCTCGAGCAAGAATTGAAAATTTGTCGTCATTGTAATGAGAAGCACATACAGGGTTATCAAAAAGGTGTTGACCAATAGCATACTCATGAATTTGCCGAGGAGAATTGTTGGCTTTACACCGACGAGGAAGGCTTTTCCGGCTGGTTGAAATGGTGAATTTAGGGATGTGTTGTTTGATACGCTCTTGAAGACGTTGAGACGTGCGACCAACGTACCGACTATCACAGTGGCACACAAACAGGTAAACAAGATTGCTGCAATGATGGGAAGGCAACACGTCTTTCTTCGTAGATGGCAAGAGCTGTCGGGTTGTAAAAACAACACGTGGTTCGACGGTGAAGTAGCAGCGTTTGACTGCAGAGCTGATTTGTTTTTCGAACCTTGTCGAAACGTTCCCCAGCCATGGGACATGCAGGTACACCGGGCACTTGTCTGCTGAGTGGATCAGTTTGGCATTGAGTTGCTTGAGCTTGCGTTGAAAAGTCGATGTGATTACGTATTCGGGGTAGCCGTTACTGGTCAAGATTGATCGAATTTTGCTTAATTCCGGCTCCAGCTTGCTTTGCGAGCAGATCATAAAAGCTCTGTGTACCAGAGTGGAGATCAGATTGGTTTTCCGCTTGGTGGGGCTAAAAGAATTCCAGCTCAGGTACTGGCCTGTAAAAGTCGGTTTCCTGTATACTGAAGTTACAGGCCAGGCTAAGTGACGTGGCTCACGCCTATTGTGATAGCCCCTTAGACTGGGGTGATTTTCTAATGACAAAAGAGTGTTTTCAGGCAATCAAGGCTCTTCGATCGAATGACGACATCTACATAACTAAGCTCGATAAAGGTTCTGGTGTTGTCATTCTCAACAAGAATGTTTACAACCGCAAGATGGGGATGATTCTCAACGATACCACCAAATTCCTCAACCTGGGACCAGTCGACAGCAATGACAACACTGCCCAAATTGAGTCGCGCATACAACGACGGCTGCTACGACTAAAGACAGACAACCTTATTTCCCAGAACGTCTACGATGCTATCCGTCGGTTCTCAGCGACCACGCATGTACGGTCTACCAAAAACTCACAAAAAAGATGTACCATTACGACCGATTTTGTCCATGACTGGATCAGCTCAGCACCATCTGGCGAAATGGCTTACCTCCATTCTAAACCCGTTTTCCAACAATTTTCTGTTAAACTGCGTACCTGACTCGTTCACGTTTGTGAAAGAAGTAAACAACTTTACCTTTTCTCCTCTTCTGTTTTCCTCTGCTCTTTCGATATATCCAGTCCTATTTACCAATGTTCCGCTTGCTGAAACAATACAGATTTGCGCCGAGACTCTCTACAATGACTTCCTTACACCACCACCTCTCCCACGCAACGTCTTTGTTGAAACTGATGCATCTAGCCACTTCTTCCGTGGAATTCAGTTTCAATAACAACATGCATCGCCAAATCGATGGCGTTGCAATGGGTTCACCGCTCGGTCCAACGTTAGCAAATATTTTGTCCGCTACCAAGAAGTGAAGTTATTTAGCAACACCAACAAACCGTTAGCGTATTTTCGCTACGTTTGATGACACTTTTGCTGCCTTCAACAATGAAGACGACTGCAACAACTTCTTTACCCATCTTAACTCTCTCCACCCCTCCCTACGCTTTACCCAGGAAAAAGAATCTAACTCTTCCCTTCCCTCTTTGGACGTCTTGGTAGAAAGGCAAAACTCTGATTTTGTAACTTCAGTATACAGGAAACCGACTTTACAGGCAGTACCTGCGCTGGAATTCTTTTAGCCCCA